>VZSC01004081.1:100749-114631 GCA_013398225.1 Steatornis caripensis
GTCCCTGTGCAGGGAGGTGAACCCGGGGAGACGCGGCGGGTGCCTTGATCTGATCGCAGAGCTGTGGTTCTGGTCCAGGCTACAGGTTCAGTCCAACACCCAGCCCAGCGATGGGATCGCCCTTGGCCTGGACCCTCACCCCTTTTCTGTAGCAGCAATGGCACCATGTATTTGTTAAGGAGAAAACACCCCAAGGGAATTGCTGAATTTGGCCGGGGTGAAGTCTCGCTGCTTATTTTAGCAAAAATACGCTTCTTGCTGTGGCAGGCTCTTTAGCTGCAGGTCTTCCCTCGCCGCACAGCCCATCACACCAACAGATACTGTCAGAATATTCAGTCCCATGGGGGTCAGGCATTTTGGGAAATAATCTGTAGGTGCTCACGAAAAATGATGTACAATTCCTCAGGAAGACTAAATTCTTGTTTCAGGTGCTGAGGGGAGCGATGTGTGTGGAAGATGTTTTGTAACTGGTGTTACGTGTTCATCAACATCTCTTTCAACTGGATCTCTGAGAAATAGGAGAGCGTGTAGAGTCCAGCCAGAGCTGGAGTCACGAGTTGCTTTAGGAGGCTTTATTTTTCTTGTTATACCTTTCTTTATTTTTCAAAGTAATCGTAACAACATAAAAATAAGCCATAGCTTCTATGTCACGCGTTGTCCTCTAAATGAAGTTATGGACATTTTTCTCCTCTCTCTGTTTAAGTCCCGTCCGAGGACCAGCTCCTGGGCAGCACCTACAGCGAGATCTCCCATGGTAAGAAGATAGTAGCTCAGACTTGGTAAGCCAGACTTTTCCCTTGACCAGAAGCAGAAGTTTTAGCCGGACCAGCGCCCACAGCGTCTGGTGATGGGGAAGGGAAAACTCCCTTTGGAGAGGTCAGGGGCAGAAAAAGCAACTTTTCACTGATGGGGACGTGAGCCACGGGGCAGGAAAGGCTGCCGTGCTCTCACGGGTCGGTAGCACCCACGTGATGCGTGCCTTAAGTTTTGCTTTCTTATGAGACTTATAATGTACTTCACAACAAGTAGGAGGTAAGAAAACAAGGAAAATATAAGATAATGTTAACAAATAGCATAACAGCGATAGACCATTTCAGTCTTGCAGTTCAAACCAGAGACTCATTTAAGCATTTCCCATCCATTTTTCTGACTTTGGTGGTTTGCACGTCTTCTGGTAAAGGTTACATTATGATCTGTTGCAGCACTTAAACCAAAAGCAAAACCAACACGAGCTGAAGAATTCACTTCAGCATTTCTGGAAGGTAAGGCTGCGTAGGAAACGCTTAAACACCATGACCGCGCTTCTTCGAATTACTCGGCTGAACCGCACTGTGCATGGCGACAGGGAGGCGAAGGGGCCACAGCGCCCGCGGTGCTCTGGTCACAGGACAACTCGGATGCGACGTCAGTTTTGGTTTTTCTTTTGTTATGGCTTTGCTTTGCGAATCGAGGAGCGAAAGGGCGCGTGAAGTGCTGAAGGCCACTTTGTCAAAGATCTGCCCTTTATAGCAAGGAAGGTCACGGCAGACGGGACGCTGCAGCTGGGCCACCCCATTGACCTTTTTCCTCTCTATTCTTTTTCAGACGATGACATTGGAGTTTTCCTGGGACTGGGCATCAGCATGGTCATATTATCAGTTGTTTTTGTAATTCTGATGTTTAAAAAATCAGCCAGAAAAAGGTATTCCTTTCTTCACAATTTTTTTCCTTATTTCCAACTCCTGCCTTTCTTCCAGAATATTTTAAAATGAACTACGGCAACCTGCTCTTACTAAGGTCATCTTCGTCATCTTCTCCCATTAAGCGTATTGCTATGTGAAAAGACATCTATGGCTTTACAGTAAGGCAGAGACCAACAAAAAAAGTAAAAATCACTCCTCTGTCAAGGCCAGACTTAGGGACACGCGACATATTATTACATAGACATAAGGGGTAGAAAAAGAGAGAGAAAGCACAGCCTCTGCAGGTAGGTTTTATCCTAGGACTTTTTGCTCCCGGTTTTGACTGAGGAGGGGATGCTGAAGCCCCTCGAGCCTGGACCCCAAGGGGCCAGCAGAGACTGGAGAGCACAACAGTGGGAAAACTCAACGGGCAGAATCTTAATTACGTTCTTTAACGCTGGCTGCTGTTTGCTAGGCACCCTCGCAAACCAGCGCTCGTCTATCCCAGTTTGCCATTTAACTGGAATAGAGGCGTCCGGGATCCCGGGCACTGCTGTCCCTGACGCAAATCCAGGGGAACGGGTGACCTCCGTGGCACAGAATTACTGGCTGGGTCTTCCCAACAAACCAAGGAATAGGAAAGAGGAGACCTGGGGCTCGAGGATGGCGAGGGGCTGCCTCTTTCGGTTCCTGAACCCAGCCTAATTCTTCTGCTCTCAATGTAGCTGTGAAACACAAGTATTTCAGCAACAACAGGGACCGTGTGTTTTTCCCGGAACACAGCAATGCAACCAGAACGTCAGCAAAACTCAGCGAAATTAAAATCTCTTGCAAGTGGTTTTCATTTCTGCAGCAGCTTTGGCTGTAGGGAAACCAACTGTCGTTACTGCTGCGTATTTGATTTCATCAGATCAGGGCACCCGTGCCTCCTCTTGTTCATATACATACCTTGGTTCTCCTCCCACCACCCAGTTTAGCAGCATTTTTAAATACAGACCAGTTTTAAATAAGGAATTTAACTAATTTAGCTTCCAGAGTCAAACGCAGAGGAATAAGGTTGAAAGACGAAGAGCTAGCGTTCAAATGGGGGAACCCAACCATACGGGGGGTAAACGTGGGGCTTCCAAGGCATCCATGAAGGATGGATGTGCATTGTGTGTTCCCCTCCTGCCACGGGACAGTTTCACCAGCATAAATAAAACAGACTAACATTTTGGGGTTTACTTTTTCTTTTTTGTTGTTGTTTTTTGTAAAGAATTAAAGCCGCTGTTGTGTCGTTCTTGCCAAAATGGCTGGTTGAAGACTTTCCCCACATGGAAAACAGCAACGTGGTAAAGTCACTCCAGGTAATTGCACCACTACCCCCCAGCTTTCCTTCACTTGTCTCCCCTTAGATTAAAGCTTGCTCCAGAGCTCTGAGAAACACGGATGAGAAGAGGATCAAGTTCTAAGGGACCGGGAACTGATCAGGAATCTTTTCCCAGGCATTTGCAAGGTGCATGGGAGCCCAGCTTAGCTGTGGTCTTTAAACCCTGCCCTGACACACTTCATTCAGCAGCCACGTTTGGCCCAAGGTGCCCTTGAAGTGCGTGCAGAAGCGTGGAGACATGCACAGCTGCTCCCCATCTTCCCTCGGCCGCTCGCCGTGGTCTCTTTCACGGGGGGGATTGGATGAGAGAGGTGGGAAGAAAGACGAGAAGAAGACGACAAGTGTATGCCCCGTTCCTTCCTTGGGATGCTCTCGTGATAGCTGTCCTGTTGGTAAGATTTGCCTGTTTGTTACTACACCGATCATTTTTTTTCCAGGAAACGAGCGATTTCACGAGTGACAGTTTCTGTGAGCCATTCTTGGACACCAGTGACCCCACAGTTATGGAAATTGAGGAGGGGCCAGCACGCGAGGAGTACAAGAACGTGGCCACCAGAAGGAAGCCCAGCAGAGAGGTCCCCGAGGATGGGGAGCGCCCAGGGAGCATGGTGCCTGCCAGGATCACGGCCCCTGAGCAGATCAGCGACTACAAACCTCAGGTGTCCGATGGGAACCTGCTGGGGTATGTAGCTGCCAACATTTACCAAACACAGCCCACCGCAGCCCTCCCAGAACCGGAGATGAACGTCTTCTTCAGAGACTACACGAGCCCCGTTCCCCACCTGTGGGACGGGGAGGGAGCGGGGCACCACGTCTGTCTGCTGGAAAAGATCAACCTCATCATAAACAGCGGCCGGAGCGGGCAAAGCCACGTGTTCGCCTCAGCCCAGGGGGGACACGGGCCCCTCCTGGAGAGCCACTGGGGACAGACGCTGGCCAGCGATGTTCAAGAGCAAACGCTGGTCCCCGATGAGCTGGTCTCCTGCCTCAGAGCCATGAACGGGGAGTCGGTGGATATAAAGACCTGCTTTCCGCAAAGCATCGGAAGATTATTTTGAGAGAAATTGCGGCTGTGATTAAAAAAACTGAAGCGATGACCATGGCACATATCAGCCGTCGAGACTGCAAATGGCAGAGCCCGAGCAAAACTCCAAATCTGAAATTCACCCTCTTCATCGACTGCAAATACTTGGGGCTGCCTGGAACGCTTTGGCCAGTAAACCACAATTTTAAACTTACCTCATATTGTCACAAGCATAGAAACCGTAAAACTTGGATTCCCGTAAGAACTGAAATACAGAGCAGGTGATTTTTGCAGGACGCAATATGCTTCAATTATTATTCAAAGCCATCCTCTTGTTAAATGTCTGGAACATTTCATCCCTGCAGCTGATTGCAGTTAAAGTGGATAAAATGATCCCTTAGACACCCTGGCTGAATTATGTAAAATATCTTGGGATCACTCCTGATGAAGAAACCCTACACCAAGGAGGATTTATATACCATACAGCAGGCATGGGTTCCAGCACCATGAAATCTTTCCCATCTGACAGAATAACCCAATTTCATTTTCCCTCCCTTTCCACAGCAAAAACTACACCGGGTAAGAACAAGACTTCATCACCTGCCAGGCTGATTTAAAGTCTCTCTAAATTGGTCACTGGGCAGATTCTTGGCGTTGCGTGAAGGCTTTAGCACCTCCTCACAGCAACTTGTCAGCGCCTCAGCCTTGATGTGTGAAGCAGAACGTGGCACAGCGGAATGGCGTTTATTCGGCACGTGGCGGGGAATTCAGATCTTCTGAAATGCAGAAAATTACCTACAGGAGTCTCCTTCCCGCTGAGTGGTCATGAAACCATTTAAAAGTTTGCCTGGGACTTCAGAGGTCGTCTGGCAAAACGTTCCTAAAGCAACCAGAAACTCCCTGGAAACGGGAGAGGCTGGATCACGTATCTAGTCGCTGATCACCCACACGTTCTTATGGAAACGCTTGAAACGCTTTTAAGGGAACACAGATGTAAAAGCAGTTTACGATACTCTATAAAACACCTGAGCGCTCAACGCTCTCCGTGCGGTTTGCTCTGATGCTCCTCTTCTCCTACCTGATATGTCCCAGCAGAGATTGTCTGGTTTCAGTCCGGAGCTGCAGCCGGCAGAGGTGACGTTGCACGTGGCTTGGGTGACGAGGGGTGCTGGTGCCCGAACCACACACTCACGCACACCCACGCATACCTGTGCGTACACAGCCATGCGTGTCCATGCACACCCGTGCATACCCATAAACACCCATTCACACCCGTAAATACTCATTCGCACCAATGCACACCCAGGGCTGTGTGCGAGGGCCGCAGAGGGCAGGAGGGCCCTGCACTCACCGTCTTTGGTAGCCAAGGGCCAGCTCTTCCACGAGCGCCTCGAGCCACCTCAAGCCAGTGAAGCCGTACTCCCGAATCTCATCCATGCGCTGTTTTGGGGCTGCCTACAGCAGCGCATGGGAGCTCTGCATGTAAAACTCCCGTCAGGCACAGCCTGGAACCACCTTACGTCCAGCCGAAAGAGCAAAGAGCACACGGCTCCCGTCGTCGCTAACGGGAGGGACTGGGGTCTTAAATATACCCTGCTAGCAGCTTGGTGTGCTCGCAGAAATCCCACCGTATTTGCACACAGCTTTGAGCCCCCGTTTACAATAAGTAGTGCGAGGAGCCTCTGAGCTCTATGCCCGTACGTGGGATTTCTGCTCCCTGAGGAGCCCGTGCATCTCTCTGCAGAGCTGGGCGACTGAGCGGGCCATGCGTAGCGCAGGGAACATTGCCACGACATGAACACCAGCAGATTAAAAGGCAAAAGCACCGTCTGACTGTGCGTTACCAAAGCAAAACCTGTAAAATAGCGACAGCAAGGCTCGACAAATTTTTCTAAGGCCAAAAAGTTACAAAGCTAATGTAAATGGTAACCTATAGATAATAACCCAGCCAGAGTTATCCACTTTGGTATTACGAAATCACTTTTTGCAGTAGAACCGCTAAACCTGGAGATTATAATCTTTCTTTCAAATTCTGCTAGGCACTGTATGCGTTTCTGTTGCACAAGTGCATCGATTTTGTTGTCTCCCCCTGGATACCTTCAAACCAACACAGTTGTGTGCTGTGCTTGTTTCCTTTTAACAACCCTTAACACTTAAATTCGCAGAGTAGTAGTTACCTGGCAAGACAGGGTAGGATTCTTCTTTAGAAGCGGCAAACCATTTCTAAGAGAGAAATGCAAGTTTTACATGTAAGTGAGTCTAAAATTAGTGGTTGCTGCCTGTGCAGGAAGGAAATCGTAAAAGAACAGCCACGTACTATCAGCAGCCCGAATGTGAGATGGGGAAGGTATTTTTTTCAATGTCCACATCCTGAGGCTCACACTGCCTGTATCGCCTGAACTACCAAACCGCTGGGTGGAAATGCTCGTCTTGTCAGAAAGCAAGGCTTTCAAGCCTGGTCTTACGTTTCAGGTTGAATTTCCAACCCTGCTAACTCACTGCAGGATGGACACCTGCAAATACATTGGTGGCTCGCGGGGAGCACAGCTCCTCTCCTGCTCAGCGGCTCCCGGCGCGCAGCGGTGTGGGGATGAAACGTTGCCCTGCTCTCACCACGCACGCGTGCTTCGTCCGTCGCACAGCTCCCGCTGATTTCTTGGGGGACGGAGGAAATATTTCTCCTTCATATGAGCTGCATGGATGCATCTGGTAAATACAGATTGGTTACTGGAGAAAATTGAAAGAGGAGGGCACGAACGCATGTGTGTATCTATATGTGTGTGTGTATATATATATATTCCAACTGAAATGCTCTGTTCTGACATACAGTACAGCTCCCCATCTCCCTCCCTTCTAACCCATTTGGACAGTGCTTGTATCTACCAATGGTTTAAAAGAGGTGAAAGGCTTGGTCTGGGGTGGATACCTGTGATGCTCACCCCTGGCAATGAACGCATCGGTTGGTAAACTCACGGGTGCATGAAGACAGCAGGAATTTTGACAACAGTCCGATACCCCAACGCCACGTCGTGTCCCTGGTTTCAGGTTTTGACTTGTGCTCTTTGCCCTGCCGTTTGTCTTGCCTGCTTTGCCCTTGGAAAGCCCTTTACGTCCCGCCCATGCCTTCTTTCCACCAAGTGCGGTATTTAGGGATGTAAACCAGCGCCCTGAGTGACGGGAGCTGAGCTGTACACGTGCAAGCCCAACACCGGGATCCTCATATGGGCGACCCTTGACTGTATGGATGGCCTAGTGTTTTGAATCAAATCATGATGCCGTTTTATTCTCCTTCCCCCAAATATTACATGCTCTCTAGTTCTTGATATTAGTATTTTCTAAACTTTTTCTAAGTTTGGTTATAATTCTCGGCAGCCATATCTCATGCCAGCGATTCCAACAGTTATTTATCAATCTGGCAATGAGTTTCGTGGGTTGTTCAGCTCCATTGCAACAAGGGGTTATATACCTTGGAGGTGGAGGCATGTAAAGGAAGTGTACGCTGAGTAATGTCTCTACCCCACTGACAGCACGCACCAAAAAGTGTCGATCTCCCATGTAAGTCTCACCCAACCCGCGCGAGACTGCGAACTTGTCTGTACGTTATCCCATGCGAGCGAAACCTGGACGTAATTATTGGATGACAAGACGTCTTCTTCTCATGCCGAATGAGCAACGTGGAGAAAATGGCTGCTGTTGATGTCACAGCGGGGGAAGGGGGCTTTGCACAAGGCAGGCGTTTTTGGTGTGCAGAAGTGGTGGCCCCGTGTCCCTTGATGTAAAGGAGTGGTGCCCCCACGTCCCTCGAGCTTGGTGTCCCAGACCCCTAGACGGTGACAGCCAGCAGCCCACAGGGACGTCTCTCACCAGCCTGAGGAAGAGCTCAGCTGGGGCAGTATCGCTGCGGGCCAGCAGCTGCCTGCTCACCTAAGTGTAATGTAATTAAATATCAAAGCAGAACGGCTTGTGACCCAGACAGATGCACTGTGACGCCGCGTCTCATTGCTGCTCACGGGTCTACACAACCTCAGTGAAAAGGATCTTTTTATATCAATGGAAGGAGAGAACAAACTAAAAAGAAGTAAGAAATTGGGTGTAGTCTCTTCAAAGCTTCAGCAGGCTCAGAAGAGAGCAGAGCCATTCACTGCCTGCTCTTATCTCCATCCCATTGCATCAGCATAGGGTGTATCAGGTGCAAGCTTGTGATCTTGCTCGGGCACAAGCCCTCAGCTCAGCCGGAGGAGTTACTGACAGCATGATGCACACCAGTGAGAGTCACACTCCCTTTGGGTCTTACTGCTTACCGTTCCCCTTCAAACAGCGTGTTTGAAAATTAATTAAACAAAATGCATACTAAATACATAGTAAACAAACTCAACACATACTAAATCATGTGTTAAATATGCATCAGTAGCTACAATTGTAAATCGCTTACGCTGCTGCTCTGCCACCACAACCGTGCTTTCTGCAGGAGGCCATAGCATGAATTCAGTTTAGCGTTTGAAGCGCAGGAGAGCGCTGTTTCAGTTGCAGCTTCGTCACGGACTGGCTGCACGGCCTTCACCAGCTCGCTTTGCCTCCATTTCTTATCCACGGTGTCTGTATAGGAACAGATTTTTTTTTATTTTTTTTTTTTTTTTTACTGCCTCTGGTAAAGCCTCGGGATCTAAGGTCCGAAAGCACCGTGTATGGTTCGGTAACAGGAACAGTACAAGGATATGAAGATAACAGAAACGGTTCCTGAGCAATCTTGCACTGCTCATTTTTATTCTGCGTATGCATTTCCCAGGCTACTCCATGCCGAAAGGTTCGTAAGTATTTGGTTGTCAGTAAACTGTGGAAGAGATTTAGTGGCAGATAAACACGCTGCAGAGACTAAAACTGGATTAACGTTTCTTTAATGCTTCCTTACTTTAATGTTGCGCAAAGCTAAATAACAACAGTAGACCTCTGGGGATTTCTGAACGTGGAGGCAAAGATCAAAGCCCAGGTTGTGACCAACACTCGCGAGCAATGCTGCGAGTAAACGCCTGGATCAGCAAAAGCCTTCTGAAAATGCGGCGATGGAAAACTGACAGCAGATGAAATGGCCACACAATAAAGTAGGAATATTCATTTAAAATTATGCTGTTTGGTACAGCCTCTGACATTCCTTAGCCTTCGGGAGGATTAGTGCTTTAAGAGGGAAGATGAGGAGTTATTCACAGGGCAGAAGGGCTGAGCACAACAGCAGAGACTGAAACCAAACCTGCATTTCGTAGAAGAGGATGTGAGAAGCAAGGCTGTGGTTTGTGCCTTGACCGGCTTCACCGAACGTCAGCTTCACAGAGCCAAATCCCACGAAAATATCACTGGGAAAGCAGTGGGAGCAGGGTTTCGATAAAGGATCAAAGCAAGCACTGAACACAATGGACAGAAACCAAAGTACAGAAGTGAGCTATTGCAGGAGATTTCAGGTTTGCTGCTTACCAAACCAGCCAAGTCTTTCCTTAACGACGAGGAATTGCTCTTGCCACAACACTATTGGAAAACCCTACCATTCCTAACCTCTTAAAGGACGCAGGGTGATGCTGTGTTTCGCACATCGTCTATACGATTTCCTAGAACGGCACCGTTGGACCCGTGCTCTCCCCGCGCATCCGGCCAGCCTTGGCTCGGTTGTGTACTCAAGAGGCTGCAAAGCAACTGCGTTTACAGCACCAAGGAACTGGTTTCATCCTGCTGGGTTAAGGCAAATTCAATGAGAACCACTGGCATGCACAGTGAGTGTAAAACTAAGACAGCCAGGGCACAGACTACCTGCAGTACTGAGGACAGACAAGCAGGCAGTGAGTTATTGCCCACTCCGCTGCTGTAGCAGTGACTTCACACAATATTACTACAGCACCGTGGACCAAAACTCCGCTGTCCAGGTTGCAAGGAACTGGGCATCTGAGCAGCTGAAAGTCATTAAAGCAGCTGAAGCAAGAAAGGCAGCAGGAATGAGCAGCGCGAGCTCGGTTCCTGGAAGCAGAGCCGCGCGCGCTTGGGCCATGGGTTGACGTTCAGCAGCCGCACTGGTCCTATCAGCCTGAGCTGCCGTGTCCCCTCAACCACGTTGAGTGGTCCCACCTCTTCCATGGTGCTGACAGGAGTCACAGGCCTGCACAGTAAATTGGATCGAAGAACTGATCATAATTCCAAATAACAACATCTGTGCTTTGGTTTTGCTTGTTCCTATACTCAATGCTGAATTAGTGTTACCTTCCGTCAGCTTCTCAAGCTCTGGTGCGGGCACTGCACGCTGGGTCGGTGACCACATCGGGCTGGTGTGCCACCTGTTGCTGTTGCCAGTCTGGCTGGCCTTGGCCGCTCCAGAAGTCCCTGTCCTCATCCGTCCGTGGTGGCCATGCCATTGAGAAGCCCTGGTTATCAACTGTTGAGATCAGCAGCTAAAGCTGGGCACCAAAGAACCGGAGACCTTCTTGTCCATAGGGAGAGGCGCCAATGATGAAGGGTTGGCAGCATGGCAAAAAAACACAGGTGAAATACGAAACGGCAATAAAATGCGACCGCAGTTTTGACAGTAAGATCAACGGAGTGCTCATGGCGTGGCCAGAGACCGCTCATTTGGCGCAGCCCCGCTGCACAGCTTTGCCTGTGTGGTCCCTGATACAATCATATCTAGAAACTGTACTCTCTTCTGGAATCTCATCACCAAGACCAGAGCGAGAAACCAACAGATATTCAGAGAAATTTAAAAAAAATGAGTAGGCTGGAAGGAGTGACCCTTCTACTGGGTAAGAGATGCCAGGCTGAAAGCAGCCTGTGAACCTCTGAGGTCTTCAGGCAGGCAGAAAAAACATTTCGGATTTTTTTCCTATTGCCTTTGCTGACACAAGAAAGTGGAATTATGTTGAACACAAACTGAAGACATAAAATCGTGGCATCTTTTTGAAAGAGCAGGGATGCAAACACTATCGCGCCAGCTCTTCCTAAGCTGGACTAGACAATGCGGTAAAATCAAGAACTTCGGAGAATTTTACGGAGGAAACGTGTGAAATAAGCAAACACTGCTCCTTCCTGAGCGACCACTGACGCCAGCCACAGCAGGGCTTTTGGATACACGCACAGGCTCTTGCGTGGGTGTTTAAGCCCCCAGTAAACCCCAGTGCGCTGCCGCTCTTACCATTTCCACGTTGATGACTCACCACCATTCCTTCACAATTCTCCTCTCTCAAGGTTATTTCCAGACCTACAACCTGACAAAACCGGAGAGTGTAAGGGCTGCACCTGCTGATTTCACTTTTGACTTTGAATTCCGTTTCCTCCAGTAATATTTTTAACATTAGCCCTCGCTTGTTTTCTGACTCGGCTCCAGCCTTCTTCCATCATCAGCTTTAACGTTCTCTGTTTCTCATTAAAATACTTGGAAAAGACGCAGCTTTGCAGCATTTGAAACTTCTTACATTTTTTAACGGCAATTTTTTTTCCTTACAAAGCCAATGAACGCAATGGCTGAATAAGCCATTCCTGGTCTTCCGTTTTGTTTTGCCTTGCTTTAGAAGTCTCCTTTTCTGTGTTTTTGATCCCAGATAAATTATTTCATCTTTCACTTCCAGAAGCGGAGCGTGAATTGCCGTGACAGTATACATTCCATTTTCGTTACATCATTTGCATCCATTTTATGTTCATTGTCTACAAGGAAAGGCCACGTTCTCGGCTCTTTTGCCTTATTCCACCATTCACTGCGTTATGAGCGCGGGTTGAAGCAGAAAGAGTCTTGGCCTCGATATGTTGAGTGCCTCTACCGTGCAGATTCCTTTCAGCTTTGTACCACTGGAAGCTCGGCAGAAATAGGACAGTAACAGCTGGCACCCGTACCTCGCGCCCCACGTCTGAGAGAAGCACTCGCTGCCTCCCTTGGTGTAACCACCATCATCTGCTGTTGGCAGCAAAGGGCTGCAGGGAGACAGTTTGTCGTTCTCCCACGAGCCAGCTCCACCGGAGGCAGCTGGTATTCCCTGAGGAGCACGCTCGACAAGCCGCCTTGGGTCGTGCGTGCACAGCCGTGCGTTGGCACGCGTTCAGTGCGCTCGTACAGGCGTCACCCCGTGAAAACCAGGGGAGCAGGGTGTCTTCTGCAGGTGTGGACCTCAGATGGCACAACCTGGCCTGGGGTCTACGGGATTACGCTACAACCACTAACAGTGTTTTGTTACAGCCTCTTTCTTTGCCTTCCTCTGCTTTGGCGCAGATGCTCCTCAGGAGCTGGCCACTGTCACCACCAAACATCACACGTTCTTCTGTCAACTGCTGCTGGTGCTTTCCCGGGCTTTGTTTTCAGAACCGCAGACACCCCCTCCTCTCAGAGAACTGATGACTCCGTACTTTCCTTGACATCATCCCCTGCCTGCTGGAGCAGGGAGGTTGGCACAGCGTCCTCTCAGCACCGGCAGCTCCATTTGCAGCAGGACCTCATGCTTCTGCTGCAGCCAAGCATGGGGCAGAGGTGTTGGTGAGACATCCAACTGCAGGGGACACACTGTTTTCTTTACGATTTGTTAAGTACCACGCGCTTTCTCCTGGAGCTTTGTGCTCCACAGAAGTCAATGAAGAAAGAGTCGTATGAAAAAGCAGAAAAGCAAAAAGAAAAAAGAAAGCTAATATGTTTTATGAAAGGTAATTGACAGGTGTTTTCAGTTTGGTTTCCTGTCACCGAGACCTGAAACCCAATCACTTAGGTCACCTGATGGGTATCTTCCCTTAAATGTATCATCGATGAGTAAAACACCGCTCAAGTTTCACTTGTGCCAGTTGAGCACATCATGCAATGGCTGCTGCTGTATTGTCGCAAAGAGGAGAAGTAAACACACGCAGCGAAAGGTCGTGATGAACGCGGCCTCGATAAGAAACACGAGATAAGGTTCCATATGAACTCCTAACAGCGTCCTGGTTTGGACTTGTAAGACTCCGGGGCTCGCAGAGCGTAGGTCAAGCCTGTGCTGGGAAGCAGTGCTGTGAAAAGTGAAAATGTATTAAAAGAAAACAGAGGGGAAACAAGACACATACTTAAAAAGAAACTGTTGATATTTGGAGTTTCATAGGGTAGGGACTCACACGGTTCACTCATGATATTTTAGTGAACTTTGTCAGCTCTCTAGAAGGGTGTACAAACGTTACGCCGGGCTTTGGAAGGGAGGCGAAGTCGACTGGAGCTTCAAATGCAAAACTCCGCAGGCTGCAAACTTTTTTCTTCCTCTACCGCTTCATTTGAATGCCGAAATAGCTTTGCTACAACTTTCAAGCTAGAAAAAAGTTAATCCCATCAGGGAGACGCTGTCGGGAAAACCGAGTTTACGTTATCGATGCCCAGAAAAGAGCAGTTACGATAGTAACAGTGACTTTTTCATTCAAACCTCTTTTAAACACGGAGGTAGTTTGTGGGAGCGCTGAAAAAACCGAGAGAAAGCAAGAATCGCGTTAGGGAGAAGATCAGAACCGCGGTGGGTGTACCCCGGGACCAGCCCCTCTCTCCCCTCGTTCTAAGGGCGCTGCCTGTTCTTTGCAGCGTGAAGAGGCGCCGCGCGGGTACCGAGAGTTACGCTTGGAGTTTCGCACGCTTTTTTTCTGGTAACCTCATCCTTTTCGCATACCTGGGCTTTCTTGGCGTTGAAATTTCCTGTGCGTTCCCTTCCCGGTGAGAAAACCCGGGGGTGGGAAGGTTTGGTGGGGGAGCTGTCAGGGAAGGGGGGGAGCTGCCAGGAAAACGGGGGGCTGTCAGGGAACAGGGGGGCTGTCAGGGAAGGGGGGGAACTGCCAGGAAAGGGGGGGCTGTTAGGAAGGGGGGCT
>VZSC01004081.1:115361-128264 GCA_013398225.1 Steatornis caripensis
GCTGGATGCCCCAGGATGCTGGATGCCTAGGAACGCTGGCTGCCCCGGGATGCTCATCGACGCGGGATGCTGGCTGCCTCGGGGTGTTCACTGCCCCAGGATGCTGGATGCATAGGGATGCTGCCTGCCGTGGGATGCTGGCCACCCTGGGATGCTGGGTGCCCTGAGATACTCGCAGCCTCGGGATGCTTGCTGCCTCAGGCTGCTCCCTGCCTTGGGATGCTGACCGCCTCGGGATGCTGGCCACCCCAGGATGCTCCCTGCCCTGGGACGCTGCTTGCCTCAGGATGCTGACTGCGCCGGGGTGTTGGCTGCCTTGGGACATTCGCTTCCCCAGGACGCTGGCCACCCCGGGATGCTGCCTTCCCCAGGGTGCTCACTGCACCCTGGGATGGTGCTGCCTAAGGCAGCGCAGCAGTGAAGAGCCATCCTGCAGAAATAACCCCGTCCCTTTGCTTCGTACGGTGAGGTGGGTAGCTCTGGCGAAGAGCCGCTGACCTCAGGCGGGATGGCACCAAGGCTGCGGTTCCCCGGCCCGAGAGCTCGGGGTGGCACTGCCGGCGCTGGGCCTGCAGCAGCCTGGGCAGCCGGACCGGCCGTGGTGATCCTGCTGACGGTGGGAAGTTCCCCTAAAAATGCAGCCAGCGTTATTAGCGATACGTGACAGCGCAGTTTGGGTACAAACAGCAGGGGTTTTTCTGTGCGAAGTGTAACAGTAAGAAATGTTCCTCTTTCCACCGGCGCCGGCCGGTTGTTCCTGCGGGTTCCGCGTGAGCCCCTTAGAACAGGCACTTGCTTTGCATAGAGCTGTTTCAGGGAGAGGTGGGGGCAAGGGCGTTAAACTTGGCTAAAAACAAACTACAGAGCTTTTGTGCTTTACAAGTGACTTCATTCAAGAACCTGAGCCGACTGCCCTGAATGGCCGATGCCATCGTGGCAAATCCATAGGTAAACAAAATGTACGGTCTGCAGCCCTTGCGTTTTCAACTGAGCGTTCGTAGAGATAAGTATGCACAAACCTGCGTGATCTCACGCTCTGTGAACAACTTATGTACTTCCTCCACCTTGTACTTACCAGGACAACGTCCTTTGTATTTTCTTTAACCTATGCCCAGCAATACTGTTTTCCCCCATTAACGTGGAATCTGGAGGCTTTTTCTTAAAAAAAAAGGAAAAAAAAGTTTTCCCCTACATCTTTGCTCTAAGCCAAGCCGAAGGTTATTTCTCATTATTTTCTCCAGTTTTACTCCGATCACAGTTTATGTGCTTTGCTGCACTTACATGATGCTGCATAAATTGTCTAGCACTTACCTAAGTAAACCACTGATTAAAATTATTTGAAGCGAGACTATTTTTGTCTGTTGACTCAAGTGTTTTGGGTACAGTTTTGCTGTCAGAAAGCAAGCTGTCTGGAGGATGTTTACAGTTACTAGGCAATTTCAGTTTATTGGAAGGCAGAGCATTTACTTGAAGAACCTTGGTGCTGCAATTGCTCACCCTTGCAGTTACTAATCGCCTATGGAAGGCACCGCGTGAAGCGTCTTTGCGTAAAGCCGGGGCACCGCAGCGGGGCTTAACTTCTCAGTCCGAAGAAGATCTGGATTTAAGTAAAACAAGGTGTAAACATGCATTTTGGCAAATCTTACATATTTCGCATTCACCTCAGACATCATTTCACCGAAAAAACATGGAATGGATCCCATCTCATTACATAGAACCCATCTGAAGTAACTCTTTTTGTTGCTTTTCTGTTGACCTACGTGCAGCGAAGATCGTGCGGTGCATCCCCGCGGAAGGGCCCCTCCATCCAAGATGGCACAGAAGGCAGTCAGGACTTGAAGTTGCACTTTGCAGTAGTTTGTTTCCAAGGTGGCATCACGCTGTTAAAACAGCTGCATGTCTGTGACAGTTACAGAAAGTGCTCGTTGGCACATTCACTTCTGAAGCATCTACTGCGTTCTCATTGCTCCAGCAGTTCTGCAGGGGAAGCGTGAAAAAGGAAAGAGCTGTTAATGCCGGTTGCAAAATGCATGGGAAAATACTGAGCTTAGTTCAGGCTGACCTTGAATAATCTGTGTAAAACACTCCTATTTGTAACTTCCAGTACTGGAGTGTGGGTTTTATCTCTTCATTCTAGACGTGGCGCACGTTTGCCCTCGAATGGAGTTTTTGAGCGATCCTGCGCCGTTCGAAACCTGTTTTGTTCGGTTGCGTCGTTAATGGCGTGCTTACCGCGTGTGCCCGCAGCTCCGTGGAGTTAAACAGTCGCGGATAAGCTGCGCGGGAGGGCTTTCCTTTTGGAAAGCAGCCTGAAGAAACCGTAAGGTTGCTAGTTCCCGAGGTCTCACCCAAAATTTTGTGTGTAATACTCAGGTCTGGGGATCCTGACACTGCGTTAGTCGTCTGAGATGAGGTCGGTTCGCTGGGATTTGGGGGCACCTGCACAGAGTCTGAGCACGGAGCTGCTGAAGAGCACACGATGGTCCTGGTGCGGTACGTACACCAGGACCATAACGGCTCCGTAAAAAAGAGGGGCAGGATTTTGGGAGGGCGTGGGCCATGCTGGAGCGCGGCCTGCGAACCGTATCCCGGGGAGAAACAGCATGAGGGGTGCTGGTGGATTGTTCTTGTCCTTCACAGAAAGATTTTGGGTTCTGGGCTTGCTGGGGGTCTGTGGGAGGGAAGGGAGTGAATATTTATTTTTCTAAAGCACAGAGTTTAGACCGCCCTTAGCTCCACCGTTCCCCTAGCTCCTGTGCCTGTCTCTAGGGAGAAGCACCTGAAACTCAGCTGCTGCTTCGGGCAGCGTCTCGAGAGCCACAACTTCGCAACCTTAGCAGGGCATGCAAATTAGAAAGGTCTCTGGAAATAAGCAGTTTGGATTTTTCATAAAATAGTAAAATAGAAATATCTGTAAATTATTTTCCCACTTTTTGGGAAGTGGTAAAAGGTACCCCTTTCTCTACAGGGAGCAAAATGCTATTTGCATGGGTTGTGCCTGCAGCAATTCGGTTGGTGGTGCACTTCACAGCAGGTAAGAGAATTTTTTATTTTTTCCCACACAGCAGTTATCACTTAAAAGAACCACTCAGGCCAGTTAGGGGTTTTTTTCAGCTTCAGCATGATGTGCTAGTAAACACCTTTCTTATTGGAGAAAGCAAAATTTGATGCTTGATTAGGTTTATGCTGTAATTCCTGTGAGAACTCCCCAACCCACTGCTACTGCTGAGCACCCTCCCGCTCCCCACGGCAGTGCAGCTTGGCCTTCACAGTCTGGGCAGGCTGTGGGCAGCAGCGCCTGGCCTGGCAGCACTGCGTAAGCTGGCTGCCGGTGACCGTGGGCAGGGATGCAGCCTCGGCTCTCAGCACAAGAGGCAAATACAGAATCATACATGCTCGGGCCGTGGCAGCTTGGCCATATGTTTATGCACAGTTGGTGCCGCGAGCCTGTTTCCGTTGCATATTCCAGGCAGTGTATAGCAAATAGCTGCTGATAAGTTATGTGGGGAGGTTATTTGCTTTGGTTCGAGGCAGAGCCGTTGGTTACACGAGCAAACGTCCCTATGGTTCGCCTCCGCGGGGGCTGTCAGAACTCACAAGTAAGGAGAAACGGTGCTCCGGCATTTTCCTGTGTCTTCTGCCGCTGCTTGGCTTGGCGGCCCAGAGCACAAGCGCGCTGCAGTCTGCCAGCAAGCGTGCGCGCTCGTGTGCATCGAGCACAGGATCGCCCGTCCTCCGTCTGCCTCCTGCGCCGCTTTGAAAAGACAGTAACGTGCAAGGGGAGGTCTCCGCAAGTCGGATAAAACATTGCTCCTCTCTTCCGTAGAGATGCCCGCCACTGCTTTACAGGAACACAGATATTTCCTTAAACAGTGAAAAAAAGAAGAGAGTGCTGATTGATAGATTTTGCCTGGGGTTGTGCTTTATGCGTGGNCGCTCGTGTGCACCGAGCGCAGGATCGCCCGTCCTCCGTCTGCCTCCTGCGCCGCTTTGAAAAGACAGTAACGTGCAAGGGGAGGTCTCCGCAAGTCGGATAAAACATTGCTCCTCTCTTCCGTAGAGATGCCCGCCACTGCTTTACAGGAACACAGATATTTCCTTAAACAGTGAAAAAAAGAAGAGAGTGCTGATTGATAGATTTTGCCTGGGGTTGTGCTTTATGCGTGGTGTCTGGTAGCTGGCCCTCGGTTTCTGATCCCAGTTAATCAACCAGATCAGTGCGCACAGCAACACCCCAGGAGTTACCGTGCAGAGGCAGCGGTTCTTGCAGCTCTTCCTCGAGCGCAGCGCGTCGTACAAGACCGGTGACATACCCGCGTTAGAGGTTGGTTTTCCCATTCTGTTGCAGAAGCGTGCAGCAGAGGGACCGTGCCTGCCAGCAAACTTCCCCACGGCGCTGCAGAAATATGTGACAAAGGGAATATGACTGCTAACACTGCTTCTCACGTCCAGCCTGGAACCAGTATCACCCTCGCGTGCCAGCTGCAACCCCTGCGACACTCTGAGCAGTGCAGTATAGCTATTTTCTTTAACAGCTCTGAACTAATCAGCAATTACGGCGGTTCAGTAAGCACCGAGTTTCTAGTCCGTGCATACGGCAAACACTTGTTTACGTGCAAAATAGTTTGTGAACACAAGAAAAAACTCATTTGTGGAATCGATATAGAATCTGGAAGTAAGAAGAACTTAACTATTCCTTGTTCTTAAACATTTCCTGTGGTATCTCTGAGACGCGTTAGAGCAGTGGGTGGCCTTTTCCAGAAAAGGTGCTGTCTTTTAGTGGCTCTTTGTATTTAAAATATTCCTGGCTGGAACTGTGCAACTCTGTTATTCATAAACGGAGAGATGCTAAATAAAACCGCCTGCTCAGAGCAAATATCATACTCCCCTGTTCTACCCCTGGCACTCACCAGTCTCTCCAGGACACAAGGAACTTGCAAGAAAAAGTCTAAGGAAATTCTAGATTTTCCTCTAGCCTGATGAGCTGCTGCAGCAGTTGTCTGCTGTGTCAGTGCTGCTCTTTTTTAAAAAAAAGAATAAAAAAAAGTAATGGTTGATTGCGTCAAGCAAAGCTTGCGATGCCCAGTCCGGGGAGGTGTTAAGCACTTGTATTCATCTGGCACCCTTGTAAAGTCACTGGTGTTTCACTCCAGCGTCAGAGGTCTCAACAGGCTGCAGAGATCATAGACGCAGCTATTTTCACATATAAAAATTATCAGCCTGAATGTTTTGCGCTTACTTGTCCATAAACTCTTAAAAATAAAAAAAATCAACACAAGCCTAGTATTTCTTAAAATGTCTCCTATCAACGTCTTTAAGGAAGACTCTGACGAGAGTTATCTGTTTAAGACCCTCCAGATGAGCCCAGCAATGTGTCGTGCATCCAGTACGGGACAGACGGCCGTCCCACCTGCACCTGGGATAAAGGCAGGCTCACATACATCAGCACCACATATGTGATACAGTAAGTAACATGAGGACTTAGGTTCTTTAATGCCTATAATCGTATCTTAGCGGGGGGGAATTTTTACACCGTTTATTGAAGATTTACCCTTATCAAAGCACGCAAAAGAGGCGGTTTATGGAGAAGTCAGCCCAAGGCTGCCATGATCACAGAAGCCAACTGGAGCAATTAAAACCCCTTTTCTGTTCACACCTGCATGCGCCGCGCCGCAGCGCTTGGCTCCTTCTGGGCTCAGCAGGAAAAGAGGGCACGCCAAGGCACGGCTCCCTTTCGGAAAGGGGATGTTTGCAGGGGAAGCGGCTGGAAACGGCTGTTCAAACCTGCCGCTGTCCCGTGGTGGATCTCCTCTGTTTAGTGACGACATGGTTGGCAGTGCCTGCACCAGAAATCCCCCGGTCAGAGCTGCTGGCTCCGTCTCAGAGCTCAGCTAAGACAACGGAGAGGGACTTTGCTTGGAAATGCATTCTTTTTGCTTCCTGCTTTAGACCCAACCTGTGTTTTTTGCTCACTCTAGTTTTGCTGAGCCTTCGCTAAAAAAGATCGCAGAGACTTCTGCAGCAGACTGTGGGGAAGGAGCAAAGGTCCCCGAGAGCCTGTCAGGGCACGTTAGGAAACCTTTGGATTTCGGGAATCACCGTGCATAGGAGGAACCTTACTAAAAACCTCTATTCAAGCAAACATCTTGGTAGAATGAATTAAATTTGCCCTTTGCAAACCGCTGAGTAAGCTGAAGCTACCATTTGTTTCTGAGGTGCTGCATGTTGACCATCTCCTTGCCCTTCAAGGCTTGCTCTTCTTCTTCTTCACCACCTTCTTCTTCACCTGCTTCTTCTTCTTCACCTGCTTCTGTTGGCCAAACTAGCAGCAACTTCCTTAGTCTCTTACAGAAACCTTTTGCTGCTCTTTAAGCAGAAGGAGAATATAGGGTAATGTGCAGAAGGGTAGGGAAGTGTGGATAGCGAGTCCTGTGATTGTTGAGACATAGAGATATAGCAGTGCTTGCTAGTAGGTTATTAAATATATTACGAAGTACAAAAGGTCAGCCTGAAGCAGCAGGATACAACCGTCTCTGATTCAGGTGGAAGAAAATACACAGAGAAGCTAAATGAGTTGCTCAAGGCAATGGGTTGAAGGACAGATTGAGAATTAAAAGTTGTGTTTGAAGCCATGCGGTCTGACCGTTAGACTGCAGATCAATCACATTTTTAATCACTAACTTACGTAAAAAACCACCCCAAAATCCATCATCCACCCCAGACTCTGTGTACCAACACCCATGCTCATCCATAGAGAAATATTAGGTATCCACTATCAGGTAACTATTAAAGGAACCTACTCACGTACTTGCAGCTCAGTGGGAATCCAGAATGATTTCCTTTGCCTGCAATTAAAACCAAAAAGCAGCATAACGCCTTTACTGCCGATTTAGCTTGAGGAGTATCTGCCGTAACCGCTGCGTTGGAGCTGATAGATCTTTCAAGGGGCAGGTGACCTACGCGGCTTTCGGTGCCATGGCTCTCCCCAGGCACTAACCTGCAGGGAAGCTGCTGACAGAGCCGCAGCCCCAAGGGACCCGGAGCAGCACAACAGTAGGGGGACGTGAGCTGTGCCCCCACACACCCGGGTTTTAGCTTTCTTGGTGTTCAGGAGAGTATTAACCGAGCGTTTGCCTTCTGTTCCAGGCTATCAAATGGGACGGATGTCTTCTGTGTTTCAGAAGAAAGTCTGAATAAGAAGTTTGGCTCCCTGGCTCTGAGCAAGTTGAACTTTGACTCTACGTACACCGTTGTGGTTGCCGCCTCCAATGAGCTAGGAAGTGCTTTTTCACAGCCGCTCATGTTCATGTTAACAGACATAGGTAAATGCACTTCTTATTGCCTGCCCTTTAGAAAGACATGAAAACATTTTGCGCCCTTTCTTGTTTAAACCTCTCGTAAAAAGCATCCATCCAGTCTAACGCAGTAATTCTATTTTCCACGTAACCCCCCCTCCCCGTTTCGAGCTGTGCTGCGTATCTGAGCTCTGTTTGCTTCTTTCTGTTTTGCTGCTAGTGAAACCACATCCTCCCAACTTTTCGGTGGAATTTGAAAATTCTTCTGCGACCAACTGCACCTTTTTTTGGCACGACGAAGCACAAGCACGGCACTGCAGGCTGAGATACCGTCCACTTACCAGGCACACCTGGAGCATGGTAATCCTCGTCTGAATAAAGGAAGTTATGATCCTTAGAAGTTGCTTTAATATCATTATTTCTCACTGTAATCACTTTGTCCAAATTTGCCTTTCTCTGCTCTTCAACCCTGTATTTAAGAGAAGCTATTGCCTGCTGGTCAAAACAGATCGTTGGCCTAAAACTGAATAAGGTAAAACACCGATTGTGTAAAAAAGCACGTGTGTGAATATCTCCCCTTATCTCCAGCATCTGTACAATGTGCTGAAGGATCAGGGGTTATGTTTGACCCACCACGTTACTGGAGTGGGGTTGTATCTGCTCATCGTAGCTCAAGGCTACAGGTATGCAATTTCCAAACGTTTGTGTCTTCCCTAACGTCGACTGGGAGTCCGTCCTTTTATTTTAAGCGGGAAAATAAATGTATTGCTTGAAGTTGAGTAACTCACGTGAACAGAAAATTTGTTGTCTTCACATAATTGAAGGAGAGATTTTTCCGATGAAGGACTGCAAGCCTGATGATTCACTGCGTCATTCTTTGAGTTATTAAAGTTGCCTTAAATCAGGGTTTTCCCCGTTGGTTTTTAAAGGCATGTTTTGGCTGGCTGGGCTCCCTTTGAGCATTAGTAATTCAGCCTGTCACTGCCTTCAACCTTTATTTCCTCGTGAGTTTAACATTGTATGTCCTTTATCTTCATTCAAGGTTGAAAGCTTGAACAGGGAGAAATGCAGTCTCCATGGTCTGGAGCCTCATACAACCTACGAGTTTCAGGTCAGCTGTAAAATTCACCCCAAGCGAGGACTGTGGAGTAACTGGCAGGCGTACCAAACGCGGACTCCAGAAGCAGGTAACACAAGACGGCGTCTCCTGCACCAAGCCTGTGTCTAACGTTTGCATACGAGTGGAAACTTTAGCTAACGACGCCAAAACGCTGCCGGGTTTTTGCTGGCTGGTTTGCAGAGCCTCTGTAGATCCAGATCCAGAGCCAACAGGGAAGTAAGTTCTGTAAGCGAATTGCTTTTTTTTAATGAACAAAGAGTGAAGCTGTTCGAGCTTCTTGCAAAACAGGAATTTCAGGAGTTCACTGAAAAGGTCTGAAGGATGTATTCATCTGACGTTGTTGAAGGTTGGGGGAATTTTCCCAGAGCCATAGTGGCCTGCCACATCGCGACACATCTAGGAAAGGCAGACAGCTTGCGCAGCTTAGCTGGGGAAAGAAAAGCATTTCGTATTGGTTCATATCTAAGCGTTTTACTGAGTTCAGCCGCATAACTCAAGCCAGGATGGCTGCTCTGCGACCCTCTGCTGCTAATGAGCCACAGCTTGGGCAGCACGCCCTGGGGTCTTCAGCTTGCTCGATCACTTGCAGAGGCGTTGAATGCATTGGCTGGGAAACTGCCTGGGCTCTCTCAGTTCTGCTGATGCCGGCAGGTTTTAACAGAACTGCTTCATTTTGCCAAGTTGCCTTTTCCCAAGCAGAGAAGTTATTTCACTTGGAGCCTCCCCAGGTGACCCCTCCACCATGCCATGGAGTCACTGGAGACCTGGGTAGCTTCAGCAGAGCAGAACCTGGCCAGGCGTTCAGGAGAGAGAGATCCCACCAGGAATTAAGTGAGCAAGAAGCGTTTCTGCCCCGGAGGACGGCACGGCAGGCTCCAGGGACACATGGCACCAACCTGAGGGCAGTTCTACTAGTTTCTGCCAACTCTAATACCAGCTGCCTTGGGCTGGCCACGGGCTCACATACCCACCTGCCTGACTTCACCCTGAGCTGCACAAACTTGCGTGCTGCGAAACTTTCAGTTCTTACGAGAGAAGAAGCCTTCTCAGAAGTTTGTTTCAACAAAGATGTGCCGGCTGCTTTGGCATCCCCTCCTTTCATCTCCTGCTTGCCTTTCATTGCTCTTTTTTTGTGAATTACTATAAGCTCTTCAGGCTAGTGCCGTTATTACTCATGCTATTTACCACTACTGACGGCATCAGTTTCTGTAAGAAGCATTGATTGATGCAAAAGGTGTGAACTTTTCCTTCCCTCCCCCATCTTCCTCTCAACAGTTTTCTCGACCTTCTCAATGCACCCTGGCTTGCTACGGCATTTGATCATCACCCCTCTACCCAGCCGAAGCCATAAACCAAGAATCTTTCCAGCTAGTCAAGGAGCATTTTCTCTCCTCAGGCTAGGTGCCAGCAAGGAGAGGTTGCAGGCAAGAAGCCCTGGGTACATCATGGTTGCCCTTCCTTGAAGGAGCTGAAGTTCAACACATGAGTTTGGCCTTTTGCAAATCCAAGAGTGTACCTTCTCAATGAGATAATGTTTTTCCCCTTCTCTAAGCCTGACCTGCCACAAAACTTGCCTTACGCAAACACTATTCATAAGTGAGCGTATTTTTCTTTTTTCTGCAGCTAATTCACGAGGTTCATATGTGAAATGAGCTTTAAAATCTGGGCCGGAGTCCAACAGATGCAATCCCATATTTTATTTTTTCCTGCTTTGAGCTTGCCCCTTCTTCCCTCGCTCACAGCGAGCGTGCTCTGGTTTTATTTCTTCTGTCGGTCCTGCTTCTTGTTTCTATTCCAGTCACTACTGGCAGTTAATACAGGGCAAACAGCTCTCAACGTTGCTGGCACTGAGGATTTTTTCTGTCTTTGAATTTAGCAAATAGCAGGCGGCCCCATTCTAGCTGGGGCTGTGCAACAGCTGCCTGCTGCTGCGGTTATTAGCAACAATTATTATTCGTATTTGATGAGTTTGTGTTGGTCAGGGACCTTGAGGAACCAAGCTTCCTTATCTTCGGTCATGTTGGCTTTCTTTACGCGTGTGGCTCTGGTTCTGAACTGTCGGAGTGCGTTGCTCACCAGTTTCTGCAGCCAGAAGTTTCCTTTAGCGTTATTTTGGAAGGTTCATTCAAAACATCAAGAGTTTCCAGTCACCCTGTGACTGTAAGGAGAATTGTGGAAAGAACAGGGGGTTTAAGCTTCCTCTGACGAGGTCCTACCTGGCTAGCTGCCAAAGGCATTTATGGCCTGGAGCCAGACTGTGAAATCCCGCGGATCCGACAAACCCCATCGCCTGAGCCCGTTCCATGTTTTAGGGTTGATGTAGCCAACCCCACGAACCCGAGTCAGCCTCGATTTTTATGCAAAGACGAGAGCTAAGACTGTCACTTTGATGTGGAGGCTCCCCGAGGAGCCGCCCCGATTGCCGAGTGCAGGACAAAGCCACCAGCAGAGCCAAACCCTCTCCTGGGTTCACGGCTGGTTCTCTTCACGAGTACCATCATCAACGCAGCTGAACTCCAGCTGTAACAGCAAATGCAGGCTCTTACACACTGCATCATTTCAGAGACATTTTAAATCTTAATTTTCAATTTTCTTGGGATTTTTACCTCCTCCGCCCATTCAACGTCTTGTTTGTTCACTTTGAACGCAGCTATTAATTCCGCTCACCCTTTTGCTTCCACCCCAGTCCCGACCGGGCTCCTGGACGTCTGGTACCGACAGCAGGACGTGGACTCCCAAAGGCAGAACATCTCTCTTTTTTGGAAGGTAAGATGAGTTGAAACCTGAGCAGATGAGGGGGAACTCATGTTTATGTGTTAGCAGGGAAGGACTGAACCCAGGCGGAGCGCGGGGCTTTGAGCAGCACCCAGTGACAGGGAGCAGCTCTGCCACCCACAGCTTGCCTCCCCCAGGAGATCCATCAGCCCTTTTCTACCTATAATTTCCTTTACGGTTCCCCAACCTTTCTGTCGTGCTGGAGGTATAACACATTCCCAGCACATCCCATCAGCGAAGAGAAGCGGAGGTATCGCAGCTCGGTGACCACCTTTCAAAGACACACGCTCCCACCCCCTTTCCGCAAGGCGACCCGTGTCCCTGGTGATATGTATCTAAAGGGGCAGGTAACGACCTTACAGACTTTCTCATTTGTCTTCTAATTAATATCGCCCTCTCTTCATTCTCCACCTTGGCATTTGCCGTACGCCGTCAGGACAGGAGCTCTGGGAGGCCAAGGGGGCCCACGTTCTCCGTACGCACACGGCTTGTGCGTCTTCTCTTGGATATGAGCTTCCTTCGGGGGTGTTTCTGCCCCGCTCTGCTTCTACGAAGCACAGAGCGATGAAGAACGGGGCACGCAGAAGAGGCAGTGTGTTGTAACAGCCCTTTAAGGTGACCAAACCCTAAAACATTTAAGAGCTGGCTGTAGTTTGGGCAACCGAAAGGGTCCCACGGGTGCCACCGCGGCGTGGGTGGGCAGGCGGTCGAGGCTCTCGTCGTGCAGCAGCGGCAGGAAGACATCGGTTTTCTTCACAGCTGTGAAGCAGGTGATGGGCAAACCACATGCAAAAGGGCTCACTAATAATAAAGCTGCAGATCTGAAACTGGGCAAACGCAGAGTCGAAAAAAAGGCACTTGTTTGGGTCTGCCAAGCAGGGGCTCCTGCGAGCCGGGGGCTGAGACCCCGCAAGGAGAACTGCAAAGAGAAATTGGCCTAAAACCCAGCCGTAGGGTAAAAATTCCACATCACCGTACACGACCACCTGGCCTGGGGGAAAAGGCTTACCCCAGGTCTGCTGTACCAACGTTCCCAGTGAAACCAAGCCCTGTTACTGGTGCCGGGTGCTGAGCTCCTCCAGTATTGCCGACCCAGCACTTCAAGCCGTGTCCAAGAGGAATTTTTTGACTGTGGGACGTTTTGCTGTGGTGGTTTTATTTCAAAGGCAGCAAGATTAATTTTTTTAAGCATAAATATCTTTGACCTCCAGTTTGCGGTCTCCAGTTAACATACCAATTAACGCTGTACCTTCTCCCCACACCAACGAGCGCTGCGCTGGAAGTGAAAGCAGAAATCCGCGTGTGATTATGCGACTCCAGCCATTGTGGCTTTAAGATATTTAACTTCAAGACCTTTACCTTGCAACAGCGAGCTGGCGGCGCTTTCTGTATCGAAGCAGGCTTCCTGCGGCATCATTCATAAAACGGGCGCAACGCGTCGCTTTTACGCTTTTCACGACAGCTGCAAGGCAGAAGCCTCGGGCTCAGTGCAATGTCCGACTGATGTACGTTCTCATATTTTCACACAAACGCCAAAGAAAGGATCGCCAATTTGATTCCAGTGGGCTTTCAGAGCCATTTTGGCACCGCGTTTGCCCTGAGCCGCTGCCAACAATTGTAACACTGCAAACATTTTCTTAAGTGGTTTCCCCCCACCACTCTTCCTTTTTCTGTTTTGTGACGACAAAAAAAAAAAAAAAAAAAAAAAAAAAA
>VZSC01004082.1:7105-36958 GCA_013398225.1 Steatornis caripensis
TTGGCTTTTGGGATTTGTTTCTTTTTTTTTTTTGCCCTTCCATAACGAAAAAAAGTGCAGGTTTTTTGCTTTTCCAAATTGGGCAATTAGGGTTTTTTTCAGAGCTTTTCCAGAACATAAAAATTGGTGATTTTGGGGTTTCTGCATTAAAATGTTTGGGTTTTTTTGTTTGCTTTGTTTTCCATCTACATAACCTAGGAGCCCCAAATCATTGAGGTCTTTACATTAAAAAAAAATCATTAGGTCACTAAATATCTCTGTTTAGGATTTTTATATATTCTTAAATACTTTACATAGCATGGTAGGTACAGGTTTTTCTTTTGAAATCCTTTTACATATACGTGAACACTATTTTTCAATATTTGTAAACAGTAGATATTTTTCTCCATTTCAATTCCTCGCATTCATATTTACAGGTTTTTTTTAATATTTTTTATTCCCCCTCCATGAATTTTCACACAGGGCTGCGGTGCTCCTTTTTGGGGGGGGCTCTCCCGTGACCTCCACGTCCACCACTGACACGCTTCTCCACTGCATCATCGCCCCCCACCCGTGACATTCCAGTGCCCCAAATGACATCAGCACCCACCAGATATCCACCGCTCCCCTTTTTATTTACCTCTAAAAAAGGCACAAAACGAGGGGAACTGCCCCAACCAGCAGCTCTTACTTTAATAATGCCATTTACATATGTACACATCCCTCCCAAAACGAAAGAGGAGCTCCATTAGGAAAATAAAGGGGCGGCAGTGCCCGCAAAGGGGTGCAGGCCCCCCTTGCCCCTGTCCCACAGGGCTGGCGGCTGCCCCACGGCAGAGACCGGGCGTGCCAGAGGACGGTGCCACGTCTCTCGCTCGGGCTCTGCTCTGCCACGCTCCCCCTCCGTTCCAGCAACGGGTCAGGTTCCCCAGGGCAACAAACGTCCCCGGCCCCTGGTGGCCCCGCGCTCTCCCTGCCAGAGCCCTCGCTGCCGCACCTGCGGGGCGCCCACGGGAGACAGAGCCGGAAGCCTCCAGGCACAGGGTGGCCCCTTACTGTCGGTACGCTCATCCGCCGGCAGGCAAACCGTGGCCGGGGGGCATCGGCCGCGCCACGCGAGACGCTTACAGCCAGACATCTGAAAAACAGAAATCCAAAATTGTAGTTCTGCACATTAAAAAAATAACATCGAAGAAAGCAGAGGAATTCAGTCAGAATACAGGATANCGATCGGGATACGTTATTGCTTGTAATTTTTTTTCCCCTACAATTTTTATGTTCAAATTGGTCCATTCCTGACCCCAAGTAACTTTTCCACTATCATTATTTACATTTCAATGCCACAATGTACTTGTACTACAATTATAAAAACTAGTTACTGGCTAGTGGATCAAATAATGGCTACTACTACATTTACTAACTTTTTATTCGCTACCTTTACAGATACATATAGACTCTCAAAATTCATCATTACCTCAAGCGGGGAGGCGTTTCAGTGCAAAGCATCTGGAACAGTGTAATGACACACAGAGGGGGACAGAGGGAGGAGACGGACACGAACGGATGGGGGTGGTATGCGTGGGTGGAAAGGTGCACGGTGTACGTGCGTCGGGATGCCCTACACCAGGGGGTCCACCTGGGATCATCCACAGCAGACAACTCACCTGGGATAACCCGCAAGAGATAATCCACTCTGCATAACTGAGCCACGCCGGACAACCCCCAGCAATGCCCCTCAAACTGCCAGTTTCACCCCAGATTTTGTTGGCTTTTGNAAAGCAGAGGAATTCAGTCAGAATACAGGATAGAACAGCAGTGGAGCCGAAGGAGGATTCTCGGTAAACAGGTCAGCTCGACATACAAGGCATCCTTTAAAAGCTAGAATGATCTCGGCACTTAAAATCCGTATTGAGACTCATCTACAGCTTTAGAGGGTAAAATTAAAAAAAAAAATGTAAATCCCAGTTATTCACCTTACACAAAAAAGGTGTGCGTACATTTACAGCAATGCAATAAAACTGCTTACGCCATAAAAGTATTTTCTTTTACTTTTGCATTAACTTAATTTGCACAGATAATCCAATGGCACAAATTGGCAGCTCTCACAAAATCACACAGTTACCAGTTGACTGGAGTTTTTGTCTATTACATAATTAGCGGGCACATCTGACCAGCCACGCTGCCTGAGAAAGATGCTACCAAAACGCCAGGGAAGAACGCTGCTGGAAGCGACATAAAAATCAAGTAATTCGGAGCACTCCCTCAAAACACTGGGAGAAACGCCCCTAACGTTCCGTTGCCTCTCTTTTTGAACAAACGCCTAACTGCCTCGACGCGCTAATATATTGTACACCACAGCTGTTTGGCAGTTACGGTTTTAACAACACAAGTCAATTTGTAAATCGTGCTATTTTTTTAAAAGTTTCATGTACGATACAAAAATCAGTGAGAGAAGACTTCCCCAATATGGTTTCACTTTCAGGGGATGAAAAAAAAAACCCCCAAATTAAAATCCCCACTGCTGCCATACATAAGGCTACCAAAAAGGACCGGCAGATTTGCTACCACTTTGGGCTGTACGGAAACAAGCGGAGGAACACATTTGCGTGGTATCCCGACTGTTACAACGAAGAACCAAAGGACCGGCGATGCCATCGACTTTTGGAAGACGTGCTGTGCTCAGGTCACTCGAAGGAAATGGACGTTTTCCCGTTCCTTTTTCTTCCCCCCAGCCTCTCAAAAGAGGAAAGTCCTGTCGCCGGGGACTTCTACTGCCTAGCACTCCATCTCTGAAGATCCGTCCTGATGGCAAGTTCGTAAAAAGCAGCTTCTCTGAACGAGAAAGATTTCCATTCTGGAAAAACTGCTTCCTACTGAAGTAAAGCAATCGCACACCGTAGTCGCGGGAAAAAGGACGTTACTGAAGCACTAACTCACCAAAAACACATCCCGACTCACGGTGACTAGTTACGAGACTGACAACGCTTCCCGAGGAAGCCTGCAAAGCACACAGACGCGACGCCCGTTTGTTCTATTCTGTCCATGTCTCTTCTTCGATCTTGACAGCTTTTAGTACAGACACTTGTATCTCAGTGAGACTTCAGAGTACTCCCGTGAGGTATTTTAAAAACTTAGTGACTGAAAAAGCGTAACGCTTTTACCGTGATAACACACCCTGTTTCTCCCGGACATCTGAACTCTTACAAAGTTTATCTCCTCTTCTAGCACCAAATTATTTTCACGGTATCATTTAACAGCAAGCGTGCAGAAACAGATTATGCTTTCAGCATGAGAAAATAAACACAGGGAAGCAAGATCTGCACAGGCGTAACACGCTCCAGAACAGACCTTATCTTATTTTTAGTTTTGCTGTTCAAATGTCTCATAGAAAATCTACCCAAGGAGAGTTGGCCCGTTCTTAATGTTAACTTTCAAGTCTGTACTACGAGTACCTTAGGAAAAACGCAGACGCTCATCGTAGACATACCTTGCGCTTGCAGACCACCACGGATCCCTGCCGTCCGTCTTGGACTTTCACGGCAGAAGAAAGGGCAACCGCGGTGAAACGGTGGCGGCTGACGTCCACCTCAGAGACGAAAAAACCCTTTAGCGGGAAGCTGGGTCAGAATCTAAAGCATCCTTTTTTTGGTTAAGGCTTCTGTAGACTACGACTGAGTGGAGGAAAAAGCATTTTGCGTTTTCTTTGCTACAGCTGTTGATACAGGCCACTAGAGCTGTTGTGTGTTTTTAGACAACGATGCCTTCTTGTGACTCATTGGCAGCTTTAGTGCCTGAAAGGAAAATACGCGTGACCGCCAAGCAACCGCTGCGGGAACGAGCCACGCTCTCTTAACTGCAATTTTTCATCAGCTTTTCTGCACCGGCAGCAACAAGTTTGCCTTCTCAATGTGGAGTACCTCTAGCATCCTTGAACTCTCAAACGTTTCCCCCACTCCCCCAGCCCCACGCAAGCAATTACCTGAGCAGCAAGCGGAATAACCGACCACGCAGGATTTTCTTCACGTGACGCAGAAGGTGATGCTGGGGAAAAAGGGGGGCAAAAAACGAACCTGTTTCGTCACGTTCAGACACCAGTGAAAAGACGAGCGAGGATCCTGCCAGAGGGGACACGCGGGGCCAGCCCGTGCACCCCGGGAACTCCAACCGGACAGATTCTCTCCTTTTTGACAGGTACTGCGGGAGTCGCTGCCCCCTCGTGCTGCTCCCTCGCAGCGAGGCTGCCCCAGGAGACCCTCACCTCACTTCTGCCCTTGGGAACGGGACCAGGTGAGACCCTCTATGCAGAGAGCGGCGCATGGTGCGGACTGAATTCCCGAAGGACGAGGCCGGGCTCCCCGCTGGCAGAAGGACGACCCGCCCGGCCGCTCTTCAGCCGTGCCGGGAGCGCAGACCAGCTGACGCACGCTCCGGCCAACAGGCTGCTAATTGCAGCTCCTGCTCATCGCAGCTGCGGGTAATTCTGCCGCCGGCTAACGCGCGCTCCGCTGGGCATCCCATCTCGGTCCAGCTGCCGCTTGCTACCGTTCTGGCTAATTGAGGTTCCAGCTCTGCACCGAAGCTCCAGTTGATTTCACCTCCTTCCCCTCACGAGCTCCAGCCATTTGCAACAGCCTGGCCTTCGGACTAGGTCGGAAATCGAACGCCGTCGTAAATTGCCTATTACTAGTAAACCTCACAGCTGCACTCTGTGTAAACATGGATTAATTAGTTTGTATTATTATACAGTTAATAACTATTCTAAGCAGCGCACAAAGAAGGGCTAGACTCGAAGAGGGCGTGCAGGGTCTGAAAAGCACCCTTCCCTTCAGAGATCACCTCAGACCTCGAGTCGGGCCCTGTGCACGACGGCCTCCCAAGCTTTGGGGTCTGATGCGACCAGACCCCCCACCAAAGTGGAGGGTCCATGCACCCTGCCCCCCTGGCTTTCCCCCAAGGCCCCCAGTGCCCTCCCACCCCCCTGCACAAACGGCCAAACTGGCTTTGGGTTTTGGCCCCCAAACCAGCTCACTTAGTGCCCATTTCGGAGCCCAAAAATCCAGCTAACGAGCCTGTTCTCAAGACCCAAAAATGCAGCACCAAACCTCTGTCGCTGAGCCCACAGCCACACGACTTAGTCCCCTCTATTGGGTCCTGAAAGCGGCCCACTCCGTCCGCTTCTGAGTCCCAAACTCAGCCACGGGAGCCTGTTTTCAAGCCCCCGGAACAGAGGACCCGGTCTTCTGGGCCCCACCCGAATCAGCTCACCCTGTCTGCCTTCGGACCCCTCCGCAGTCCCCACACGCGATGCTGAGGGGTGGGGGGACTGCAGCCACCTCACAGCCCTGCACTCCCAGAGCCCCACACGCAGTTCTGGGGAGCGCTTGGGAACAGCAGAGGGCCCAGCCCCCATACAACTAGTCGGACAACTCCTGCAGTCAGTAATGCTGCCTCACAAGCCTTTTCCCCCGGCAAGCAAATCCCACCCCGAGGACTCACGGGTAAATATCTCACAGACTGGCCAAGGGACGCTCGGGCACAACAGAGGAGGAAACGGCGATAGCGAAGAACTCACGAGGAAGCCTGAAAGAGGCATCGGGGAACTCGCCAAGGAACTCGCATCCCAGAAGAGCCATGGGGGACCCCTACGGCCCACAGGACGAGAAGGCATCGGGCTGCTGTGCCAGCGCGGGAAATACCCAGATCCCAGCACGGTGCACGCGTGCCTCAGGGACAGGGAACCCGGATGCCTCGGAGCAGCCGTTCAAGCTGTGCAAGGCTCGCGGAGGCTCAGCGGAGGTTTTCATTAATTAGCACCTGGTTTACTCGGTGCCCGCACTTTATGCGCTGGGACAGAGGTAGCTTCGGAGGGCCCAAGGATGTGTTTCCTCCGTTCTCAAGTAACTAGCTGGGGGCTGCGTGAATTGTCCCTTACTCAAAAGCACCTTAAATCGGTTTGGTCCACCGGTTTTAAACTTCCGCGTTGCTCACCGGCAGCCCGGGGCCCGCCTGCTGCAACCGGCTGACCTCCTCCCACGGATGCCGTGCCAAAACTCCGCTCCAGGGCCCGTCTGCTTCGTCACAGCTCCGGGGCGTCCACAGCGCCGCGCGCGCACCCGGGCTCACGCTGGGGAAGAGCCTACGGGACCGGAAGCAAGCTGAGGACAGGGGAAAGCTTCCCCCGGGCGCCCCGGCCGCGAGGCGCCCCGCCCCACTCCCCGCCGCCGCGGGCTGCGGTCACGTGACCCCACCCACCGGACACGGGGCCGACTCGCCGCACGCGGCTCACGCATGCGCACTGCGGCCCACCCAGCGCGACGCCGCACCCGCAGCGGGGCGCTCTTCCGCGCTGCTCGCTCTGTCCCGATACAACGGCGAGGATCAGCAGGGTGAGCGGCTGCACCGGCGTGTCAGCGACGCGAAGAAGCTACGGGAAAATAATTGGCGCCCCCGGGACGACAGGAGCTAACGACAAGAGCCGAGACTTGTTGTGCTACCGATGTGTAAGCACCGGGCAGGGGCGGTGAGAACAGGCGGTTACCTTGCCCGCTACCGAAACACCAGAGCGGCAGCGACCGCGGCGACGAACGGTACGCCGCTGTGGCCATGCGCTCCGTACTGCGCGTGCGTCACGCCGCCGGCTGCAGTGCCCCGCTGTGCTCGGTCGAGGGCAGCAGAGTACGGCAGGCCCCACTGCGCATGCGTGCTCCCGGTAGCCACAGTATGTCGCCGCGCTCGAGTGAGACGGCAGCGGGGCGTCCGACAGGCTACGCCGCGCGGGGCACTGCGTTGTGGCCAGTAGAGGGCGGTACTGCTCCAAACAAGTCATCGCGCATGCGTGCGTCGGCCGGCAGGCTGCAGCACCGCCCTTTGCGCAGCGACCACAACCGGCGGCCGCTGCGAGCGCACGCGCCAGCTCACTCGTGGGCTGAAGGCGTCCGTGCTCAGTTGACGGCGTTGCCGGAAGGGCCTCCCTGCGACATCGTGTTGAGAAATGCTAGCTGTTTAGCTTAAATCCTGTTGAGAAATGCTAGTTGTTTAGCTTAAATAAGTTTTAAACAGAATGAATCGGAGTTGCAATATTGTATGACTTAGTATGCTGCTTGCTTAGCTTTACTTAGCAAAATTGCTGAAGCCTTAGGCCGCAAGCTGTGGACTTTCAGTCATTTCCATAGTAATTTTCCTAGTAGCCGGTACAGTGCTGTGTTTTGTCTNGGAGTTGCAATATTGTGTGACTTAGTATGCTGCTTGCTTAGCTTTACTTAGCAAAATTGCTGAAGCCTTAGGCCGCAAGCTGTGGACTTTCAGTCATTTCCATAGTAATTTTCCTAGTAGCCGGTACAGTGCTGTGTTTTGTCTTTAGTACGAGAAGAATGTTGATGCCCCGCTGATGCTGGGGGTGTTGGCCGATGAGAAGCTCAACGTGACCCAGCAATACGCGCTCGCAGCCCGACAGGCCAGCCGTATCCTGGGCTGCATCAAAAGAAGTGTGGCCGGCAGGTCGAGGTACGTGATTCTCTCTGTAGAGGGCAGTAGTTTTCCAGGAAAATGGACGCAGAAACGTGCAGTTTTCATCCGATACTCAGAGCTTCAGCGCAGACGATTGTACTTGTATTAGGCTGAACGAAATGAGGTTTATATCGCTGATGAGACTGCGTATTTAATGATGTTTATGTTAAGTGGAATTAATTCTGAAGCTTAAGCCATTGGAAATGCAACTGCAGTCTGTGTGCTCGATCAGAATAGCAAACTGACAAATGCCGCAGACCTCTCGGAGAAAACCCATGTAAGAAATAATCTCTTCTAACGACGTGCACGCAGTGTCTACACTGTGACAGAAGTTTGCATGCATTGGAAACGTTAAAAAAAAAAAAAAGCCCTTCTAAAGCTCTGTTTCCGTTCACAAAAATAGCTGTCCATACAAATTGCCAGTTTGACTGTAGCTGAAAAAGGCTGTGTTTCCAGTATTCCCCTTTCTTCCTCATCGTGAGAGCTACCGTGGTCTACTGGATTCCGTTATCGTTGCGCGGTCGGGACAGTTTTGTCTTGGTGACGAACATATAAAACGATGCCAATTAAAGGAGGGCAGAGAAGAAAGAATTAGGCAGCGGGACAGAATAAGTATAAAAACTAAAGTACTGCAAGACACTGAAGATCTTCAGTGGGTCACGAATAAGTAGATGTCACTGATCTTTTGGCTTTTTACTGGTTTCTGGGAAGAGAGGGAAGTGAAAGTGAAGTAAAGGCTGAAGCGCACAATAGTAGAAATTTTTAAGGACTGTATTTAAGGCTGGGGCAAGCTTCGGCCTTTTTTTTTTTTGTTCCTCTCTCTTCCCCCTCCCTTGAAATATATTAGGTGATTTTTAGTGCTGCGCTTGGGAAGGTCGGGGGGTTGGGAGCTCATTTGAATGCAGGATCTCGCTAAGCTCAGGAGAATATGATGGAAGCTGATGTCAGTTATAGGGAATATTTCAGGGTTAGTTCTTAGGAAGGTAGGAGTCAGTGCATTAGCTTTGTGACTGATGTTATAAGCAGTGTCGCAGCTGGGGTTAGGATTAAGGAACTGGAAAGAGCAGCTGCATGAACAGAGATTAGTGCGGGATGTTTCAAAGTTTGAACGATTCAGATGGCAGTAAACAAAATGAACAGAAGTCAAAATAATTTCTGTTATCTTGGAATGGCTGTCACGGTACAAAGGAGGATTAGAGCAGTTGTTAGGTTTTTTGGTTTATATATGCTGAAAGACAGTACCTGTGGAAAAAAAAATGATGCTTCTTATATTTAACCGAGCTCAGGTTCTGAGCTCCGTGAGGTCTGGGACAGACATTCTTCTCTGAGTGCAGGTATGCCGATGGAGTAGGTTATCTCTCAGAACTGTTTTCATTACCATGCAGCAGGTTACCTCCTTTCCTGGAAGTGTACGTCATGTGTGGGCTTTCCTGACAGAGCTCGGTGAGGGACCGCTCCCATAAGCTCCTCGGTCACCAGTTGGTTGAAGGAATTAACTTCCGGCAAGCACTAGCAGAAGATACGATCTCCTAATAGCAAAGCGGGACTCTTTGGAAGACAGCTATCCTCTACCTCTTAAATGAGAGAGGGAGTCTTGTCTCTCACTGCTTTCAGTTTAACCTTAGAAAGCGAAACAAAACGGGAGGTTTCCCGGTAGTAGAGACCTGTGAAGAATACATGTGGGTTTTGGCCTCTTTGCAATCTAGCACGTGACAGAAGGTGTTCGATGTGACTCCTTTCCTTAAACTGAAACCTGTCTGAGCAAGACTTGTTCCCACCTAAGAGTTGTTTGGTTGGAATTAGTTTGACTGGGAGCGAGTTAAAGCTGAATCTCTGCGAGTCCGTCACAGACTGAAATAAACACCCCGGTCAGAGCTTTCAGTGTCTGGACTGCAGCAGAGGGACATGATTTCCCTGTTACTTTCCTGGGTCTGTCTGAGTTTCATAACTGGACACCTGCAAGTGCAAATTAGGCATTTTTGTGCATCCGAGCTGTCCAGTTCCAGCGTTAGTAGCCAGTTGTAGCAGAGGATAGGTTTGTTTCAGAAGTACCTAGCTTGGATACTTAGGTGCTATTTCTATGAGACTCTTTACGCAGATGCAGAAATCTCGGAGCTTAAGCACGCAGTGGTTTGTGTTCCAGAAATGCGACTGAGAAGTTTGTCTAGGTTAAAAGCTGTCTTGCTGTCTCCTTTTCTTTTCTGTTTTCTCATTAGAACAGATATTTATTTCCCCGTGTTTATCTCCATAAAGTTTCTATAAAAGTGTAACAAAATTGTGGCTAATTGCATCCTGTAAAATTAGGCAGCTGGGATTTGCCTTTCAGGATACGGCTGCTTCTCAGTAACACAAGCAAATAACAGATGTGAAAATAACTATGCAGGAAGAAAGCATGACATGAAACAAGCATTTATTAAAAAGGACTGTACAGACAAATTAAACAGGTAGCACACTGTTACTCCTAGCGGGCACAGGAGCAAACTATTTGAAACACGGAAGCCAGTGAAAATGCCAGCTATTGCTAAAATACCTAAATGCTAAAATGAAAACCTATATGGGAGGAATTAGAAAACTGTGAACTAAAGGAAAGCACTTTTATTTATTTAAAGTGCTAGTAAAGTCTTAATTTCTAGATTAGTCTGCTATGTAGAGTAACACATCAATGGCTGCTCTTTCAAAATTAGATTCTGTAACTTGAAGCCACTGGGAGGTTCAGTCAGTGTCCTGTTTAGAAAGGTAACGTTCAATTCAGGAAGTATCAAAATTTGAAGGTGGGTTGCATGTTCTCTACAGTTAGTGGGGTCCTTGGCACCAAAGTTTAAACAACTGATTACCCCAGCTTGGGTACAAAAATACAAGAATAGGAAGGTTTGGTTGAAGGACGACAATGACACCAAAGCCAGGCAGTTGTGGTGAAATACATAATTTCTAGTTGACGCTGTTGCCGGTGCACGTTACTGAACTTCCCTGTGCTCCAGTGGAGGATGTGTCTGCCAAGGGAGATTTTGGCTGTAGAAAGCAGGAATAGAGGATGTGCAGAATGGTTTATGTTGCAGGGTGTGTGCGTAGAGATTTGGGGTATTTGAGGCATGTTTCCTAGAGAGCCACAGTGAAGCGGTTGGCCATAGAGCCTAGGAGGACCACTAATACAGTTCATTTGAGCCTTCTACTTAAGTCGATCGGAATTCTGACTGCTGAAAATAATACCATATTAAGATGTCAAAGCATCGTAAAATACCTCATTTTTGGAAGTTCATACACAGCCAGGAACTTGATCTCCCTTCCAAATTTTAAGTCGAGTTTGAGGGAATGGCACAACCAAACTAGAGTAAATCAAAACTCGTGTGTCCGTAATGCACTGGTTTTCTGTATAACCGATTTCTTTTTTTCCCCTGAACGTTTCTTGTACAACGTTTCCTGTATATCTATCTATCTATCTATCTACTGGATATCCAAACCTATGCAGTCTTACTAGCTCGGAAAACAAATTATTCTTTAGTGAAATGAACAGTCTGCTATTTCAGCACTTCAAATAGTCTCCTGTTATCAGGAGAAAACAGAAGAATATTTTAGTAACATCTATTTTTAAAACGCATTTGTGGTAACCACATTTGGCCAACAGGAATAGCCTGGCATTTAGGATACTTGCGTAAGAATTCTGCTTTGTTTAGGAGTCCAAGAGATTAAATGATTGAAATGTTAAACCGTAGCACCAGTAATACTTACTTTCCTAAAACCCAATCCTAAGGACCGGAGGGAAATTAAGACAGAACAGGAACTTTGTGCTTACGTTGCATTAAATAGAAGACAATGGGTCGGTCATACTTGAGTCTGCACTTCAGTGAAGTCTAGCCACATTTGCAGCTCTGCTGGAAGAGTACTGGAACAGGTCACGTGTTTGCTTGTCAGCCTTCTGGGTTTCATTCGTCCTGTTTCCTCTTGGGCTTTTTGGGATTCCGAGATCGGCTCTTTGCTTTGCAGAGTGGACATATGGGCGCGTTCCGATGAATTTGTTGGTGACACGATAAACACGCCTGAAATGTGACATTGCAGCGTCTTGTTACAAACATTTAAGCGGTGTTGCTACACAGGTTATTGAGTATCATATTCTAAGTTACAGTACAGAAAAAAATAACTAAGGCTTCTAGCCTTCAAAGGCAAACAAGCGCTACGTTCCATGCTATCCGGGTCTCTGGATTGCACGGTAACTTCAGGCCAACTGGAAAACTAGAGTATCTCATGGAATTGAAACTACATTTCAGCAGACACACGGTTCAGGCATGTATTAAGAACTTCTAAGTTCTATTTTGCGTTAAACGTCCCACATGTTTTAAAGGTGTTTATTTACGTGCACAATAGCTCCCAGAGTCAAAGAAGTCACAGTGAAGGCCAGCTGTGCTATCGCACAATTCAAGGCAGGAGCGGGAGCTTAGATGAATTCCACGTATTTAACACAAGATACAGAACTCTGCCCTTTTGCTCCATACGAACCCCTTTAACTGCCATTTGATTGAAGCGTATTACTTTCAGAAAGGCTTTTCGATGGCATAACTCCAGATAGTAAGTACATAACAATGGAGTGTACCTACGTCAGTTTGCCTCCTTAGTCAGTGAATCTTTGGAACTTGGGTGGGATGAATACCCCTATGGAATTACTTAGCTCTTTTTAGTGACTACAGGAGGAGCCGAGTAAAACTGTCACTTAAGTGCCTGTGGTTAGGCTAAATAAATTCATACGTTAGCCTTGGCTTGCAGATCCCGAGAAATGCGGAAACAATCTCCTTTCCTGGTAATTTGTACCATCGGTAATCACCCTCGTCATAAAATACGTGCGTTGCTTCTAATATGAATTCATTTGGGATTAACTCCCAGCTATTATTTTCTCACTTGCCCAGCACTTTTTTTTTTTTCTTAAGTGCCTTTCTCCCACACGAAGCACAACAGGAGCGGGAATCGCCTACATCTCTCCTGATGGAGACTCGTAAGTCATAAAGGAGTCAAGTAATACAGATCCTTGTCCCTAACCCTTGATGACTGGTGCTACTCCTTTAAGTCTACTGGGGTTGCTCTTGATTTAAACCGTTGCGGGAAAAATCAGAATCGGGACACATCATTTTTTCGTTTTTGAAAGTATTTATCGACTTTAGAGACATAATACGCTCCCATGACAAAAGAGAAAACCCAGCACATTCCATCTCCTGACCTTCATTGGAGGTGGCTGTTGTCTGAAAGTTGCTGTCTGTCTGGTATCTTGTTTCCTAGCCACCTGCAGCTGTTGGGCAGCCGCCGCAGCTGCAGCCAGAGACTCTGGGATGGGAGGCTCCTGCGGTTCTGTCTGCCATTCTGCTTTCTGCTTTTCAAAGTAGCTACACAAAAGAAAAAAACAAATGAAAAGTATAAGCACCTTCTGGAGTATTCCATTAGTTTCGAAAGGGTATGTTGTGTTGAGACATAATGGATCGCGTTTCCCCGATCGTGTTCCTCCACGTGAGTCAAATTGCCTGCACTTAGACAGCGCTTGGACTAGTTCATAAATAGACTCGGTGGTATTTTTCTCTGCATTTGTACACTTCAGCCACATTCCAGATTGTCAGCTTCTAAGGTATCTTGATATGCAACTGGATGTAAATCTAACAGGATGGAAAATAGACAACATACGTATTTAATCTTTAACAGCTTTAGATGCACCTCTGTCAAACTTAGTTTTTATATTTTATTCTGTTAAAATTAATAACTTTTGCATTCAATAGGTTAATGCATTCTTCGTAGTGTCAAGGTGCTTGGAACGGAAAACAGCATTTCTGAAGAAATGCGAAAGAAATCTTGAAAACCGTGCGTGACTTTAAAAATGATGCCAAATGTGCCGGGGTTAAGAGAAACGTAAGTTTCCTAAAACATCACTTGCATTTAAAACCGATCTGATAAACAAAGGACACCGTTTCTTTGAATAGCAGCTAATTCTTTTGCCGTCCCCCACCTAGGTGATACCTAAAAATGAGACTGCAATTTATGATCCGAACCTGTTCCACATCTAAGGTAAACTTACTTGTTGACAGTCATAGATGGGTATGTGGATAAATGCCACTGCCGTGCGCGTGCAGCAAAAAGTAAAATTCTGACTAGCAGTAGCACAAACCGACCGAAGAATACTTGTTTTGTATCCCTTTCTTGTATCGCCTTCTAACCTCTGCTTGCTAAACAAGCAAAAAAAAAAAAAAAACCAAACCGATTTTTTGGGGAAAAAAAAGTCTTGCTAGAAAAAGCAGCGTACGGTGTAAAAATCTAGAGAACCAACCACCCTTGAATTTTTACATGTCCTATGTAGAGTTTGCAGCTTGGGATAATCTAAATTTAACTTCGAACAAATGCAGACTGAATGTCATCAAATACATGTGCTCCCACATCCCTTATTTGTTAACTATTGTTTTTCACGCTTACCTCTTAAGTTCCTTTCTCCACCTACCAACAAAAGTAAAATGACAAAAATCAGTAGAATTGAGAGAAGGTATAAAGCCAGATGATGTTTGCTTTGGAGACTTACTCAAGGGATAGTTTCTCTTCCTCCTCACAGAGATCTGGCAGCCTCTGCAATCCCAGAGTCATCCGCAAAGCATCTACGTGCTCCTTCAGGGGTTTGTACTCCTCATGCAGGCGACGAGTAGATTCCAAGAGCTTGTTGAGATCGTTCTCAGACTGCTTAATAGTGTTTTCCATCTGAAACAGGAGGATGGGCACGCTTTTAAGGAACTTTCCCTTTAATTGCTCTCTGATTGAGCAAGAGTTTGTATCAGAAATAAGAGATTTTTCTCACTCGAGTTGGAAGACATTGGAGACAATGCAATAGTAAAACAAAGGCTTAGCATACTGGGAGGATGAAAACTGGGCGAGGAAGAAGCAATTGAAAGTGACATGCGAGATGCATTCTTCTGAATGACAGAAGAAGCAGGTAGGCAGGCTACAGATAAGTCTGCAAGCGAGGAGCTGTGGAAAACTCTCGAGGGACATTAAAAAAAGAAATTAAAGTAGAATAAACTAATTTTCTGTGTTTCTAAGATACCTGAACACCAACGGTTGGAAGTTGACAAACAAGCTAAGGAAATGTTCCTGCTTTTCTTATTGCAGTAAATGCGGAAGGCAGCAGACAAAAAGGACCATCTGACCAGAAAAAGAGGGGAGGCTGAAACAGAGACTGAGGTTACGCAGCTGGGCAGGGGAACAGGCATTTCAAGTGATAAATAGATGCGGTGTGCACATCCAGTACGTAGCTTGTAGTTGCTTACGATGTGGGAGCTTTTTTCTTCTGATGCAAAGCACAGATACCGTCAGAGCTAGAAACCACTGTACAGTCATGTAAGTGCCCTAATATGACCTAAAAACTGCAAGTTTAAAAATATATTCCCCATTTAGCCCCTCTAGTTGGCTATTCTTCCTTGTTTATCAACTGTTTTTCTCTTATTTGTATTATTTCCCTTCAGGCTGGTGCTTCTTAAAGTTTGGTGGTTCCACTCAGTGATGAGGGTCAGTTCTTAATAAGAACTTAACAAACATGAGGTATTTTTCCCAAAATCTCTTTTCTTCCAAAAACCTCCAATCTCTGTTTCCAGGTGCTAAATGAGAAAAGACTAACACGAAGAACAGTTTTCTATGGGACTGCCAGAGCGATGTTACTGTGGCTACTGGTAAAGTTGTAGCCCCAGTGGACTTGGTTACCTATCCTCTTGGTGCAAATGCTTACTATGCCAACGTTACAAAATATCCTGCCCAACGCAGACAGGACAAAACAATTGTCCTGAGGTAAATTTACTTTGCGCTCTTTGTAGGATTCTAGGATGGTGTTGTAAAGTCCAGATAATCGAACAAGTCATAGTTCACTGATGTGCGCAATTCCACAACCTGCTGAATGACTCATGTACAACTGCGTCTTAGTGAGGCTGTCCGCAGCTGGACTGTTGCGTACCACATTAATATCAGCATGGATCAGCCGAAGCTCCTCCACGTGGGCCATCTTCTCTTGCAGCAGCAGGTCCATTTCCTGTTTGTATTCTTTCAGGTGCCTCTCCTCAGACTCCAGGGCTTCAAATTCTGCTTTCAGTCGTGCCTTTATTTTTTCCATCTGCAAAGTCTTATTCCTGGGTGATAGTTAAAAATATAGAGAGACAACAGTAAGTCACCGCAACATATTTTTGCGAGGTGTCGCTTTATATGTGAATAGACGGAAGAAGGTCGTAGCAGTAATAGACAAGAGTGAGACTAAACATGTCTGAGAAAGCATGGGGTGCAATGAGAGAACTGAATTCTAATCCCATCTTTTTTGCTGAGCTTTTCAGCGCTACGAGAATTCTTACACTGAATTGTGAAATGAACAGAACAAGGTCAGGCTCTAACAGTTACTATAGCTTCAGCGAATTTGTACCAATAGAGATCTACTGCATCAGTTAACTCAGATTAAACCCTAGTTCCAAAATAGAGAAATCCAGAAAATCTTGGAGGGTTAGCACAGGATTCTGAGAAGTGTAAAATGAATTGGAGCTGATTATAGCGTCGTATACATTGACTAAAACTATGCGGGGAGTAATTTGAACTGCGAAAACACTAACTTCAGCTTGAGGTTAAAGAAAATGCCGGAGCAATGACATATCAGAATAGTAAAACCTCAAATGACACTGGCTATCGACACCCCACTTGCAAGTAACTCTGCGTTCTCTTTGGTTCTTTGCTAAGATCTAGTACCTGTCGCATATCTGTAAATGTTTCTCCCCATATCCTGCATTCTGGTTTTTATTTTTCATTTGTGCCAATCCATAATTCCATAGCAAAAATGCTTAGATACTCGGTCCTTATCTCTCTGTTCAAAGCTAATAATCAGAGAGTGTGAGTTTCAGTCATCAGACGGTTTTAAGCAGCAGAACAGCCTACTGCTGTTGTGATTCAACACTCGTCCAAGCTGCCCAACGGAACAAACAAGCTGTTCTTGTTCCTGCAGTTTAGTTAATGAAGAGGCCTTAGTTATTTTTCCTGTACTGGAGGTTAGAATGTGATACTAGGCAAGCGATGTGTCAACAACACGTAAATGTTTCTAACAAGAGGCTGCGATGTCACCCATCAGGCGTGTAATCGAGAGTTCCGAGCCTCCTTGCTTTACCTTGTGTGAAACGAACAAGAATGTAACATCCCTTTTTAGTCGCCTAACGCCTAGTACAAATAGATCCGTATTGGTTTCCAAGTGAACTACTGAATAACACAGTACGCTTCCTACGGGCGTGATGTTAAGAGGGGGCTGGGGAAGAAGAGAATTGCGATCATATTTAAATATTCTGTTCCTATCCCGGTGCAAACTGGGGTAAGCTTGATTCAAATTCACCTAAGCAGCAAAGCTGACTATAGAATGCAACGTGTAGATTATAGGAAGCTTGCCTATCAGATTAGCAGTGAAATTCCAGAACAGGGATTTCACCTCGATCGTAGAACAGGGTGCGTGACTTCCCTTTCCGATAGGCCGAGACTTGCTGACACTGAAGCAAGCAGCACAGGTCTGACGTTTTTAATGGAAGTGGAAGGCACAGAGTCCCCTGAAGGGAGCTGGTTGACAACCTATTTCTAAGAAAGCGGATTCCTAAACCTCCTAAACCTCTGGGGGGCATTTGCTCCCTTTACAAACTGTTTCCATACCCAGTCCCCGAGGGCACCTTCTGGAACCGCTCCCACAGCATTGAGGAATGGATGGTTTACCTCAGTGTCACTCTGTATCATACTCGTGAAAATAGGAGAAAATATATGTGTGTGTGTGTGTGTTATCTATATCTCTCTATATATATCTCCATCCTGGGCTTTAACAGAGTTACTGTTTTCTCTCGCTGGAACCAAAATTTCCAAAGACATTTTAAAGCTAGCCTGAGGACTCTTCTTCAAAGTATATGGCAGGTACCTGTATAGATTTTATTCTTGATTTCATTTGACCGAAGCTCGCCCTCTGTCACCGTCCCTCTTGGGGAGGCCCTGACCTTCTGCCTGTGAATCCTCCTCTCAGTCCCCTCATTTATGTTTCCAAATCCATCTTTGTGAGTTCGGTATCTCCTTATGCAGCTGGTTTTGTAACCTTTTCCTCAGTGCATGAGACATCACGGGCACTGTCCTGGTTTGGGGCAGGACAAAACCGGTTTTCTTTTAGTTACTTTGCTTTTTAGTTAAGTCTCTCCTGAGAAGCTGCGCTCTCTGAAATGGACTTCTGCCGTTTGCTGAAGAGCGTGGCAGAAAGCAAAGTCGGTCCCTGGGAAAACTAATCATGGCTATCTGTTCCAAGTATTATAGCTAGTAATGTGACCAGGGTTCCCCCCTCTCTCACTTCAGGAGTTTATAAAGCTGCAAGATAAAAATGGTATCATAGATAACTTCTCCAATATGTATTCAGAAGTGGGCTGCCTGGTAGAGGAAGTACGAATTAGGGAGATTTAAAACAGAACAATTGAAAAATTGGTCAGAGGGGCTGCTGCTTGTTTCCTTAGAACAAAATAAGACAAAATTCTGCCTTGCGTTAATACTTCAGAAGTATCGTTCAGAAGAAACTAAAGTTCTTTCCTCTGTATAAACAAGTTGCAGGAGATATGGATCACTGTTCCCAGTGATGGCAACCCATGACTGTTAAGAACAGAAATACCAGACCAAAGATAGATAGATACAGGAAAAGCCGATGACAAATAAGGTCACATCAGAGGTCACTCAGAGACATTTACAGATATTGTGGAACACATGTTTAAAACCAAATCTGATAAAATTCACTTGATAACGATAATTATTATGTCTGTACCGTAGCTCACCATAGAGTTCACTTTGTTTCATGCAGTAAGTTTACTATAGAAAATACAGCTTGTACACCTATGAGCATACATGTGTTTTAAAAGGTACGCAGTCATTCCAGTTCTGAAAAGTCCGTATCTCACCATTAGAGTAAAAAATAGCTGATGGAATAAGAAGTCAACTGGTAAAAATTATATGAATGAAGTGCAGAAGCCTGGATGTAGATAGAATTCAAGTATGCAGCTACGGCTTTGTAGTCTTTAATGTCATCGGAGCCGTTCTGTCATTTACTATACAATGGCATATACTGGTCTGAATGTAAATATTGGACTTAAACCAGTAAAAGAGATCGTCTCTGCCTTCCGTTTTAAATGTGGCAATATCCCACTAAAAAGTGCCATCCAACCATCTACCCCGTTTTCATCAAGTCTCGTTGTTCCCATTTACTTAAAACATTTATTTAGCGATGGCAGCTTTGATTAATGAAACTGGGAGTATTTGTCCCCAATTTTGTCTCTGTTTCTTCTCTTGTATTTACGGCACGCGTTCACCTCAGACAACGGAAATAGATCAGTTTCCTCACTGTTAGTAGTCACCAGCTGCCATGCTGTGCCAAATTGCTACAACCAATGAATTGCAGGGGATTGTTTCAGCCCAAATGATTAGCTTTTGATATTAGGAAAGAAAAAGTGCACAAAAATTAGAACTCCTCCTGTTAGCATCAGGCAACACGCAGTAATGTTTTAAAACAGAAACCGTGAGTAATGAACTCTGCCCTCGTACTCTTTTCCCTTCTATTTAGGTTCATGCACTGCATTGATGACAGCAGTCACAAAGTGCATCCCAGTAGGGCATTAAGCGGTGAAACTAGCGTCTGTCATCAGTAAGTTCACTCTCATTCTCTTCTATCTCCTCCCAGTCAGAACGCTGAGGTCCACTCTTTCGGTATTTGCTTAAGGTTATTGGCTGAGGTTATTTCGGTGGAGCTACTTAATGCATATAAATAAGAATGTGCAGATATGTTTGGATTATGGGCATAACCGTGTGCTTACTGGCAGCAGTATTCCGTTGACTACAAATTACATGTACGTATCTATAGATACAGGTCTTCAAAATCAGATTCCAGAATTCCTTCAAAAACCCAGCTGAGCTGCCTTTAGTAAGCAAGTGATAGAGGTCAACTACAGGAATGAGCAATTTCTTTGATGTTGATTGTGAGGGGTTTATTCCTCTGTGCCTGTAGAGCAATACATGGAAGGCAGATTAAAATAAAGCCTGCCAAATCTGTCAGAGGTCTGTCTGTAAACATAAGACATTCTCATGTTTATTTTGAAGCAAATTCTTCATACAATGCACGCTCCTTTTAAGAAATTCAGGGATGAAAACATAGGTTTATTTGACCAGATTTTGTTACAGGCGACTCAAAATTGACATCAATGTTGCAAGCAGAATTGACTTTTTGACATCGATTTTTTTTTTTAAATTTAAAACATACGCAAGCAACTTTCTTGATACTTCATTGTACGCTAAAGCTAGTAACGTCACCTTTACAGTACCTTACGCGACAACGTAATAGGAAAATGTCTTAATTACAGTTTATGTGTCACCTTTTCATACATTATCGGAAAACTGAATGCACCATAAACTTCCAAATACGGGCTACCACTCTCTCCGAACAGATAATTTAATGAGACATTTAAATGATATGTTATAATAATTGGACCACAAGCTGTAGTAGGTGTTATTTAGATCTGTATTTTAAAACAGAGCCTGCCAACTGTTGAGTAGAAAAGCATTGCTCTTACTCTGCAAAGTATGTGTTGTCCCATCTCCTTCTACAAATACTTTTGGGGTGCCAGACAGGCGGTTATTTTTGCTTCACCTTTGTTCGCCTTTGTGGTATTGCGTGAAGAAGGCTGAGGCCCACACACTGCTGCCTAATTCACCTCTTCCGTAGGTGAAATGCGCTGCCTCTGGCTGTTGGCAGCCAGAAGTCTCCGTGGCCGCCTGCACGCGGTGCCGCTGGCAGCGCCTTTGTCCCCATCCCTCTCTCCCCCGTAGCCGCTCTCTGGCCCGTCGCCCCGGGGCCGGCCCCTGTCAGCATGCCTTGCACCCCCCAGCTACATCCAGCGTCGCTGGCCTCGCCGCCTTTGTCGCGCGTTTTGGCTTTTGGATGCGTGAATTCCCATGAAATACATACAGCTCGGGCCTTGCCCTGAAAATCAATGCCCTAAGCCAAAAAGTGAAAACGCCCTACCTGAAGCTAAGGAAAAGGCCCGCCCCCGACGCGGGCACACTCGGTGCCGGTGCCGTGCGTGCGTTGTCGTTCGTGAGCGCGCTCCTCCGGTGCATCCTGCGATCCCACCGTGCGGGGGACGCGCTGTACGAGTTCCCGGTGAACCGCGCTGCACCGACCGCCAGAGCAAGCGGGCGGCTTGCCTTGCGGCAGGCCCCAGAGGCGATGGCAGAAAAAGCCGCGCGCTCGTGTGTCGCCCTCCGTCGCTCCCGTAACACCCTGCCACCCAGATGCTTCGGGGTGGGGGACGGAGACGGCAGGTAGGGAGACCTCCGCAGGGTTTCCTCGCCCACCTCTTCGCCCTCGGGCGAGCGGGAAGGCAGCGCAGAAAGCAGCCAGGTGAGCGCTGTCTGCTTCGCGGGCCGAGCTTCGCCACTCTCGTAACGCGCACCGATTCCTCGCTCGCCCGCGGGCCGCAGCCCCAGCGCAAAGAGGAACGCTTCAGGTTCCCCCCCGAGCTGTTGAAAAGTGGCAAGCTCAGGTTCCCCCTGAACCGCTCCCGGCGCTGACGGCCCGGGAGAGCCGGCTGCCCCTGCGGCTGCACAGCCCCTCGCCCTCCCGCTGGCCTGCGCTCGGTAGCCGCCGCGCTGCCCTGCCTGGCCGTGCTCGGCCGTCCCCGCCCCGCTGAAATGCTAACCCGTGCCCTTGTCGGGGGCACGTGCGTCCCTGGCTTTCGGTGTCGCGCGCTGCTTTTCGTGCCGTCCCCTTCCTTTCCCGGACCGCCAAGGCTTCAGCCGGGGAGCGAGTGGGGCGAAATAATAGATTTATGACGGAGAGCCCCACGAATAAAAAACAGTAATTCAAAGAGCTTTAGAAAAACCACCCGCAGCCAGACACCGCTCCCCCAGCTGCGTGGGGCTGCTGCGCCCTTCCCACCCGTGCACCGTTCCTTCTCGTGTCATCCATCGTTCAGGGCTAATTCTCTGGAAACGCACGACCGTCGCCACCCTTCACTGCGTATTCCAGCGGCGATTCCCAGCAGCAGATGCTCCCTCCCTACTTAGAAAAATGTGCTTTTAGCTCTTATCATAAAGCTCATTGGTGGTGTTTTCCCCCCTCGGTAGCACAATAGCTACTTTCAGATCCGTGCAACTCCTCCGCTCCCCCGAGGAAAAAGCTGCTGCGCGTAACTGATGCGGCACAAAGCAAACGTACCTGATCTCCTTGATGCTCTCGAGTTTGCACATAATTTCTTGCTCGTCTGCCATGCTTTTCACTCCCGACTTAAAGCTTCCGTGAAACGTACAAAATGCCAGGGGGGAAAAAAAGAAAAAACATACAATAGACACAATGTAGGCCCCCCCTCCTAGCATATGGTCTCTGAGCCTGTGCGGTAGGCTCTAGTGGGAGCTATGGGACTTCGAGTCCAGCTTCTTATTGCTGCCAGGGCAGCTAGCCGGCAGAAAGACTACAACACCCACAAGGCAGAGCAGAGCGTGCCCGCCTTTCTTCCTGCAACTACGTTTTAAATCGATTTGTCACACCTCATTATCTCAAAGGTTGGTAGGTGTGCAGAAAGAGCAGAAGGCTTCCTCCTGAGATCTGTGCAATGTTTAGCATTTCTTTAAAACGATCAAGTATGCACTAAGAGACCGTTGAATGAGTTCACGATTTTAATCGGAAACTTTTTTTGACGCGAAGGCATGCTGTAGCCATTATGACTCCCGTGCTGTTTTCTGCTAGATGCTTCAGCACGTTAGAACGAACGTTAAGCTCAAGGTCTAGGCAGTCGGTAGGGAAATTGGATCCTGCAAGCGTAAACTCCCGTGTGTTACAAATGTACAAGCAGCAGCACCATAGTCTTAGCAAACGGTCAGTAGTATGAGGCTGATGAGAACAGGGCAATTATTCTGGAACATATTACAGAAATGTTATATGGAAGGCACTGGAAGTATTTAGCCGCTACTTGGCACTGATCAAACTTGCTGGTGTCTGATCTGGGGCTCTGAAAAGGAGGTGAAAAATAAAACTGGACAGAATGCAGAGGAGAACAATGAAAACGGTAAGAGTTTGGGGCAGCGCAAATGAAGGCAAGACCGTGGCCGTATTTACGTGCCATGTGGTAGATCCGCTTAAGTAACGGCTTACGGTCACAGAACTGAATGTCTTGAGCCAGTTGCACCTAGAGTTGCAGACTAATGGGCAAGCGATCCCCCTCAGGTGTGAGTATCTATGCCTGGAAAGCTAGCAAACTAGAGTATGACGTAACAAGCGGTGTGAGCCATTGGGGTGCTGTGCTCTGGCTCCAGCGCTGAGCAAATAGGATGGTCTAGACGTAGCCCATAATAACAATAGTTTTTCAGTACAAAAAAGGTGTTGGAAGAGCCGTCATAGCAAGCAATTCACTAGGTCAGCTGAGAGAGAAGTCTAAAAAGTAATCTATTTAATGAGCGATACAGAAAGTTTGGGACAGATTTCAGTAAAATGTCTGACCACAGAGTGCGTCACGAGGAAAGGCCATCTGGGATGTGGAGGAGTCCCTGTGTTGCTTTTAAGAACTACTTGGATAAAGGTGTCTCCGTACACCAAGTGCCGCAGATCCTCGCTTTGAGGTAGGGGGTTTGACCTGATCAGGGTTGAGTTACCCTTACAAATGTGACATACAGCCCGCTACTACGATGACCTGCTCCTGCTTCTTTAGTGACCTCTCGATATGGCCAGGGGCCTGGGAACTGGATGAGTTGCCACCCATGAGCATGGATTTAAGTGTCTGCATTGGGTTCTCAAGTCAGAGAGCGCACTCTTGAGAGGGCTGAAAAATGAAAGAATATGCCCTGGCAGAGGAGGGCTTCTCACTAGGAGTCACTGACAATGAAAAAGGGTAGGCAACTAAGAAGGTTTGTCTGTAGAAGGGATGTGGCCTGAGACTGGAGTGGCAGCTTGGGGGAAGGCAGGCAAGCAGACCTGAAAGGAATTTTTGTCTATCCAAGGCTTCAAATTGGTAACTCCTACTTCCCTGTAAATATTTCTACTCCTGCTTGTTTGTTTTAAATAAACTGAGGTGCGTTCTTACTCGGTTGCTGATGCGTTTATATCAAATATTGTCCTGAACTTTCTCAATTATTGTCACGATGAGGGATCACAGAGTCTTCTCTTGTGCACGCAGCTGAACTAATAAAACTAAAACTGCAATAAAAATTATCGCTTGCTACCTTTGGAAATTAAATGCGTAGTCTGAAACAAATACAGAAAACCTACTGAGAAACCAGGCACAAAAATGACAGCGAAAAAGCAAAATGCAGAATGATCTGTGCGACGGAAGAGATTTAGGCCTGTAGAAGGGAATGTAACATTCCCTCTGCCTTTTCTTGAGTTCTTGTCAAGAAGGAAGGCTTGAATTCCTGAATTCTGATACCAGGACAGACTCCAAAGAACTTTTGGTAGTATTTACTTTCTCTGCCCTGCCGTGCTCGCCTAATGATGGTGTTTAAGCAGGTCTTTTGTAACTGAGGCAGCAAATGTTTATCGGTGGGATTTTCTTTTTTCTACACAAATTACATTGAGTGATCAATGTAATCATGTAATGTGAATCAGACCCTGTCCCAGGCAGTGTGGGAAGCTGAAACTCCCCAGAGACGCGGTTTGGCACATTTTTTCTGCTTTCACTGATCAGTGGAAATGAATGATCCAGGAAGCCAGGTCACTCATAAACACTCTTCAGCACTCAAGGATGACATCACAACCAGTGCGCTGCAGCTTTCTGCTCATTTTCCCCTGATAAAAATAGCTTCTGTCATCTCTTTAAATGCTCTTAATTCCTAGTGAAGTAAATGGGAATTTGGAATCAATGCAGACTCCGGTATCAGATCCCCATTTATTTTAAAAATTGGGTGTTTTAATAGCAAAAATGATTGGTTTTCATGAAGTACAGATAAGCGGGTGGGGTTTTTTCCCTTTGGTTTACCTGTGTTCTCCAACGATCTCTTTACTATTCTCATGTTCTCTGCGGCAGTCTATTTTCTCTGAATGCTTTTACTGCTGTTTTATTTACTACTTCTATTTACTTCTATAGTGTCACTCCTGTAAGTGAGCAGTGTGCTCAAAGGGGGCAGGCTTCTTCGATGCATGATGTAAACAGATGAACTAATTGATTTGAGGGGGTAGGAGACAAGTCAGCTATAGCGGGCCAGGGAATCTTATCGCTAAGACACTAAGGGAGAGAGAGCAGGCAGGGTGAGGATACGAGAGGAGGGCAAGGAAAGTCCCCTCTAACGGCAGTGATGGGAATCCCAGCCGACATTTGCTACGTTTATCCTGTTTTTAATTTCTGACTTTACAGGCTAAACTAAAAGGTCAAGGACGGAAAATGAAAATGCAGATGTTCAAGTTGTTACTNCCGACATTTGCTATGTTTATCCTGTTTTTAATTTCTGACTTTACAGGCTAAACTAAAAGGTCAAGGACGGAAAATGAAAATGCAGATGTTCAAGTTGTTACTTTATTCTGCTTTGAATGACATAAAGAAAACCTCAAAGTGTTCTAAAAGATATGGAAGTTCTTAGACAGGAAGCGAGCCTACCCACAAGCGTTAGCAATTACTTTTTTTTTCTCCATGTTTAAAAAAAGGACAGAAAAGACTACATCTACATATTTCAAAGTATTTCAAAGTGGTCACAAAGTTTGATACTTACGGTGTGTCGTATGGATTCAAGAATACTTTTAATGATGTAATACAGACGTAGGGATGCTTTTAATGTTATACGAACAATAGCTGAGGAACAATTCCTATCACCTTTCTTCCTTTCCTCTGGGATAGAAGCTTCCAGTCCACTCTGGCATTGCTGAAATTCAGATCACTTACATGTTTCGGCTGTTCTCGTTTTAATAGAGAGGACGGAGGCTCTCTCTTCACAAGGAGCCACATGGAGAAGACGAGGGGCGACGGGTACAAGTTGCGTCAGAGAGTTTTCATCTCCATGTAAGAAAGAAATTTTTTACGTTGAGACCAGGCATTGACTGTAGCAACCTCCCCAGGGACGTGGTGGAATCCCCATCGCTGGAGGTTTTCAAGATGCAATTGGACGGGGTGCTAGATAACGTCATCTAGGCTCCCTTTCCCAAGAAGGATGGACTGGATGATCGTTCAAGGTCCCTTCCAACCTGGGCTATTCTGTGCTTTTAATACTTCACCTGTTGTACTGCATTTGCACGGCAAGGTTTTGGTAGCAGAGGGGCTGCAGGGGTGGCTTCTGTGAGAAGATGCCAGAAGCTGACGCCGAGTCGGACCCGCCACTGGCAAGGGCTGAGCCAACCGGCGACGGCGGCAGTGCCTCTGTGGTAACCTACTTAAGAAGGGGTAAAGACTGCTGCGCAACAGCAGCGGGAAAAGAGGGTGAGGGGAAGGTGACTGAAGATTTGTTATTTCTCATTATCTTGCTCTGATTTAGATTGGTAATAAAGTAAATTAATTTCCCCGAGTCGAGTCTGTTTTGCCGACGACGGTAATCGGTGAGTGATCTTGTCCTTATCATGTCGACCCACGAGCCGTTCGCCGTATTTTCCCCTCCCTGTCCACCTGAGGAGGGGAGTGAGAAGAGAGGCTTTGGTGGGCACCTGGGGGCTAGCCACGGCCAGCGCACCACACGATCAAAACATTATGGGAGCACGCTTAAGACAGTCTCTTGGGACGCGCACGTGCTTTATGCAAGCCTGTCTTTCCCCTTCATTCCCCCAGAAGAGTGAGACCTTACAGGTTTTTATGTAGTTTAATTTTTGCTTCATTTATACAACACACAGCTGTTTATATAAAAGCAAGGTCAAAGAAGTACCGCTTGTGCTCAATACGCGTTGAGAGTCAAAAACCAGCTGGGTGTGGGTGTGTTAGGTCTCATATAAAGTAATTAAAAATGTAGGAATACAAACTTCCTAATTTGTACAACACTACAGATAATGAGCTGTGCGCAAGAATGAGGGGAAAAAACAATACTTAAAAGCATTCAAAAGAAACGAAGGCTCGAGGTGAACTGTATTTCGTATCAGTAATTAGATTCCCACTGCTTTCCGCAGATTTTAAATCACATTCTAGACAAATAGCAGGCTTCTGGAGCATGGAATTAGCTTGAGCCCACCATCTACGGGAAACCAGTGCCTGCTGCGGTAACGTATCCTGTGCTTCTCAGTTGTGGAATCAGCACGTCTATTTTCTTGAGCTCTCTTCCCTATGCTGCCTTTGAAGTACCGTGAATCTTCTTTGCTGTTTGCGTCCTCTCAGCTCTCCCCTGGTTTCCGTAATGTAGTGGCATTTTTTCTCCCCACCACTGAAGAATACAGTCCTCTATGTGCTGCTTCTGCTATTGCTGCCGAATTTCTGAATATTTTTCCAGTGTAACTTTCAGCAAAGTGATAGAGGAAGAAGAAGGAAGAACATACTTTCACCACTGCTATCAGCTGAAGTAACAAGGTGAGGAAAAGGCACAATGTACCTTGGAGAGATTGTCAGTGTTCTGATAGATGTACACTCTGAGATCCCCAGTGTTTCTAGAGATGAAAATGCTTTTCCAGATTGTCAGTAATCAATACATCATGAGGCGTCTTGCTCTGAGGGCAGAGCAGAAGGCCACGGGTCGAGACATCAGGATTCCTCTTTCAGCTCTGATGCCAATACTTGCAGTTCAAGCACATTCAAATCGGTAGCATTCAGCTTTTGCTTCATGGCTTTGGCCGAGTGTCTTAGTGTGTCTGTGTTTCACTTTTCCTTGTACACAAAATGGGTCTGAGAGTTCTTTATATGATCTGAAATCACTGCGCTGATGTTTAATGTCTATTCTGCTGCTATTTATAAATTTTGATATGTGGGATCCAAATAACGATCAGTTTTTCCCAGCACGTGGGTTAGATTTTTCAGAGAGCGCTAAGGGACTTAAGTGCAAAACTGCCATTGAAAAAAATCTTTTGGCTGACCCTGAAAAATTCAACCTCATTTCTATTTGATCCTTTCTAAACCAGAATCTAATAGGCAGATACATTGCAAAACAAGTTGCAGTATTACGCAGAATGAAATCAATGCCAAAATTTTCTCCTACTCCACTGAGTACAGGATTGAATTTTTGAAAAAAATCAGCCACTTCCATTTAACAGTCCAATGTCAGTTCACACAGCCTTATCATTATGACAACAAGTCCGGTACAAAACAATTCCAGGTGCAAGAAAGATTATTCCCCCCCCCAGGTAGTCACGCCAGCTAGAGCAATCAATTCGACAAGACTGGATGTAATTAGGAAAATTTTTCTTTCTTGTCTCGTTATATGCTAGATACAACATATTAATGTGTATTCTTTTCCTTTTTAATTTCCTCACAATTTTCTTTAAAAAAAAATAATTCTGATACTGAAGAAATGACCCAGGCAAAAGTACACTGATGTTTAATTTGGACATTTCTTCACTTTTATTTACAGAAAACTTGACGCATGTTACGTAACAAACTATCATCAGAGTTTATTTAAAATGAGTCAGTATAACAGATTAATTTATGTAACAAAAAATAGCTATATAGTAATATTGTATATTTTGTCAACTTTTGCGGTTTTCTCATCAGAGTATCTGAAACATCTTTACAGACAAATATTAGCGAGATAAAGCAGCCAACCTGTATAATTTGGTTTTTGCAGATGATAAAACTCAGACATGTAGTACTTCATAAAGTTGCCCAGCTAGCAGGGGAAACTTTGAGACATGAAGGCAGGCGAAAATTTGTAAGGATCGACATTAAAATACCTCAACTACCGTGCGCGGTTGTGGGCCCCACCATTTAAGGACGTTAAGGTGTTCGAACGCATCCAGAGGAGGGCAACAGAGCTGGTGAAGGCCCGGAAGGCACGTCCTGGGAGGAGCGGCTGAGGACTCTGGCTTTGTCCGGTTTGGAGAGGAGGAGGCTGAAGGGCGACCTCATCGCTCTCTGCGGTTTCCTGATGCGGGGATGTGGAGAAGGAGGTGCTGAGCTCTCTCTGCAGTCCAGGGACAGGACGCCTGGGTATGTCTCAAAGCTGCGTCAGGGGAGGATCAGACTGGACATAAGGAAGCATTTCCTTAGGGAGAGGGTGGTCAAACCTCAGAACAGGCTTCCTGGAGAGGTGCTCCATGTCCCGTGCCTGTCAGTGTTTAAGAGGCATTTGGACAGTGCCCTTAACAAGGTGCTTTAACTTGGTCAGCCCTGAAGTGGTCACGCAGTGAGACTAGATGATGGTCGCACATCCCTTCCAACAGAACTAATCTATTGTAAAAAAATGTGTGCAACAGGTTTTATGAAACAAATATCATTTAAATAAATATTAGGGAATAAATACTAATGGAGAAGAGGCCCCAATAAAACACTCAACAGGACTGAACTGTCGCTAACGTACTGTTGGATTAGGTATGTCACCATGAGTAGAAAGGGTAGTACCAATGTTGTCAAACCTAAACATCAGGAAAAGGATGAGTCAAAATGGTGCACCCTAAGTTGTGAAATCTGCTTTAAATTCCTGAGTTTTTAAACTGGAAATGGGTTCTTTATCCCATCGGGTTTTTGAGCCTTTAAAACTTACTCAAGTCAAGTCACATTTGCAAGATTTTTCCTACAACTGGGCCACCACAACTGCACTGGCCCACTTTGTATTTTAAGGAAGAGCTGATACTGGTTTCAGTAGGCTTTGGCAAGCTGAAGGCAGTAGTCAGCAACACTGAAACTGATAGGCAGCAGCTGCACGCTAGCCCTGAGATCTCATGAGCACCTAGTCTTTAAATGTCAAATTTATGCAAAGCCTAAAGAGTTTGCTTTTGTTTTTTGGTTAATCCTTCAAGATATACTGTAAGAGCGCCCATCAGCATCCCAGCGAGCTAAAGGTGTCGCCCATCAGCATCCTGGCGAGCTAAAGGTTTAAGTACCTGCGTATGTTAATCCTGGCCCATTCCGCAGGTGGGCCTACCTGTTCCCGAATGTAGCGACGTCCTTCATTTCGTGCTCCGTTCCCATCATCTGCAAAACTGGGAAAACACAGTATTTTCACCAGCACCGCCTGCCATCCATCTGCCCTCCCTGATCCTCCCCGCCTTGTTTCAGCAAGGGGGCTGGATGTCTGCAAGGGACAACGCAAAGGGAGACCAGGCCCCTGTCCCCGTTCTTTTCTGGAGCTGAGCACACCACCCACCTTACGGCTTGTTTCCAAGAAACGGCCCTCTCAAGCGCTAAGACGTTGGTTACGAGCAAGCAAATACATTCACAGTGGCCCTGTTTGCGAAAGCACTACCGGACGCCTCCCGCGAGCCGCCCGCGCAGCGCCGCCCCGCACCCCCAGGGCGGC
>VZSC01004082.1:38599-67073 GCA_013398225.1 Steatornis caripensis
TGGGGATTAGCATGTATTGTCATAAATGGGAAGTAGGACTAGAAAGAAAATTAAAATACTGGTCACTTACGAACTTCTGTTACGCATATTGGTAGTTCTGCTTGCCTGGGAGTGTGCAGCATTCTGAATCCATCTGATTTCTTACGCGTGGTATGTTTGTTTATTGAAATGGATGTATCTGTCAAGTAGTCATTTTTGTATGGGAGATACCCTTTATTGATATCTTCTGCTTGCCAGATGTTATAAACGAACTATGGTATATAGAACCGAAAGGCGTGTTTCTCGAGCGTAGGTAATGTCACTTACAATCTTTGCCTCTTGCTGGAAAAATGGGTTAGTGGGAATGTGAAGGTCATCCTCAAATTTAGAACAATTTAACTGCTGTTGGAATATGTCTTTTCTTTTTCACTGTCATGTGTTATCTGTGCGTCAGTCCTATGGCTGTTGACATTTTCTGGACCTGTGATCTGTTTGTCTTCTAAAATGGTCTAATGCTTAGCGAGTTTTAATAGAGGCAATCTGTAAAGCTTCCTAAGTCAATTTCATTTGAGGGACCTCTTTAAGACGTTTTGATTCAAATATATGTATGTTCTTTCTGTATTTTAACAAGTACTTCAGCTAAGTGTCTTTTGGTTTTAAAGGTAGCTATTGTATTTCATTTTCTTACATGAGTTATTTTTGACATCGCTTGCTAGGAAGGCAGGTTGAATCACCGTGTTAAAATAAAACCTAGGCTTTACATGGTTTGTTCTGGGCCTCTTCTAGAATTTCATTAGGATATCACGATACAGTATAACTAAAGCCTTTTACAAATCCCAGCATAGGCCAAGGTGCTTGTTGATTACATAGTTGAAATATAAGAGCTCCTTTTCCGCATTCAGTCTATCTGGAGAGAGTCCCCTCATCAAGATTGATATCTGTTCTGATTTTCAGAGTCAACCTCTATTTCAGTTGTCCGGAGAGGAGTGCTGTAACAGGGACAGAGTATCGACCTTAGGCTCAAGCCAGAAGTTTAGACTCTTATTTTTAGTAAAGGCATCCTCAATAAATTTAACATATATGCTCCTTTAATGAGCCCACAGACACCTCAGCCGAATCACATAAAGTCAAAACTTTAAACTAAAAGCTACGTGTGATTGCCCCCACCTGACCCTCCGGCTTTTTTTTTATTTTTATTTTTTTTTTTAGGTCAAACACTGATTTCAGACTCTTTGCCAAGGCTTTCGCTTTTCTGATTCCTAGGTTGTATTGATTTAAGAAATGAACAAAAAAACACTCCCTGAAACAAAACAACCCATCACACCAAAAAAATCCTTGCACTTTCAGACCTAGTCCGTATATCGATCTCCCTTTAGAAAGGGAGAGATGAAGTTGCTGGAGCGTAGGGATTTGCTGTTTTCATTTTCAAAAGCAAAGCACTAGGCTTTTCCTCTAGTCTTCTTGAAGATGACTTTCCAGCTTCTTCACCTTGGAAATAAGCAGTGTGGTCATGATAAGAATGAAGGAATCTTAGAATAAAAGAATAATTAGTTTGGGTTGGACTTCAGGAGGTCATCTAGTCCAACACCTTGCTCCAAGCAGACCTAATTAGTGATGGACTGACTTTATTTTTGCAAAAGCAAGGTAACAGGTATGAAAATCTAAAGTCACAAAATGCCTTTAAGCTCCTCTTGCTGCTTCCTATTTGATTTGATTGATATACTGTTTGATGCTTACTGAGCGAGGTGTGTCTCTGCTTCTTTTTTTAGTAGCTTCTAAAGTGGTTGTTTCAGTTTATCAGAATGCGTGTGTCCTAATAGCAGACTACATCCTGCCTCTTGTTGGATGGCGTAGCATGTGAGAATCCACCCAGTATGTTGAGACCTTTAGAAACAGAATACCCTTCGTTTTTCAGTTTTCTCAAAGATTGCTTCTGGGTGAGATTTTTGGTTAAAGGAACGCTTGGTTTAGTCTATCAAAGCAGTGTTCTGAATATTCAATTACAAAATTAGAATTAGTGTAAGTTAAGATGATATGATGCATCGTGTCCTTGATGTGTCTTCGACTTAGCTGCAATCGCAACTTTTTTTTTCTTTTTCCTCTTCCCAGAGCATTAGTGAGTCATTTAGATCTGCAAGGCAGGTAATACCAAGCAGCCTCCTATCAGAATGTGGATTAGGAGAACCCCAGTGTATTGCTTTGGGTTTAGATCTGAATACATGTTCTCAGTTTATAAGGAACTGCGAATGAGTAGTCTTTTAAGGGGTTACACTTCTTCTATTTTACATAACGTTGTCAACTGAAGTGTAAATGTTGCCTTGGTAGGGACAACAGGCTTTTTGAGTAGCGATGATGCTAGTTGTAACTGCTTATGATTGTTAGAGAATATAGATGGAAAGAGGTACTATATTATTGTTAGAACACTTTTCTTTTAAAAATGTTCGATGTCTACTTTTTTTTTTCCTGTCTTGGGGCGTTTGGTTGAATACGTAATACATTAGAAATACTCCATTTCCTTCCCTTACTAAGTCTGGCCTGTACTTTATACTTGGCTTCTGCTCAGTGTTACCTGTTCTTTCTAGATCAGTAAATGGTTTAACTCCTTATGCAAATCATTTATCTTAAGAAACAGCTAAAATGCCGCCTCCTCTATTTATAATTCCAACTGCATCCATCCTGTCCCTTTGAGTTCATACTTTGTGAGAAAATGAATGAAGTTTGAGGTAAGATGCTTAAATTCTATACTACCTTTGCGTTTCTCTTTAGTCCACGCTTGATTTCTAGTCGACTCCTTCACAAGCGATTTCAAGTCCTCTTTTTATGTGACATGCTAGACAAAGCTCGCTTTTATGTTTAATCTAATACCGGTATCGGTGATCACTTGAAGTACTTGCTGAAATACATTTGAAGTACCTCAAATATTGAGGTGATGTTGTAGTTTCTTAGACCAATTTTTGAGTTTAACAAAACTCCACAATATGCTAAGAATGAGGTGAAAATTGATATCTTCCTACCACGTTTTCTATTCTATTCTGTGATACTGTTTCTATCATATGTCTTTTAATTAAATCCTGTAGTCATCACCAAAACAAAATTACTTCTTTTCAAGTTTAGGCTTGGTAAAGGCCGTAGATTTTGGCCTAGGGATTCATTGCATATTTGCAAGTAATACATTGTTTTACTTAATATTCCAAATCTACTGTCATCTTACTGCTTAACAGATTTTAGTTTGGATTTTCAGAAGTGGCCATGGTTTCTCAAACTTCTAGCTAATGAAAATGCTTTTACTCATTTTCCTGTTGTCGGTTAACAGGATCATGCTTCTCTTTTCCTGGCATTGTCTGAAACGACCTCTAGGTTAATTTCTGAACCCTTTATGAAAGATTAGCCGTGGAAAAGTGCCACAGATGTTCGGTCGTACTCTTTAAACTTATGAGACGGTCCTGCAGGGCAGATACCTAGTGTTTGTAACGTACAATACTACAGTTTGAGCGGAGTTAGAAAAGTGAAGTTCTAAGCACCTTCTCTGAGGTCTAATTTCTGATGCAGCAAAGTGCTATGCTTTTCTGTTTAGTGTCTTGCTTGTTATGGGGAGGTTGAGCATAATAGCGTAGTAACTGAGTACCATTTCCACTAAGCTGAATGAGGAAGTTTTCATCAAGGTCAGCCAAAAAAAGATCCGTAGCTTTGTAACCTGCTGGAACTCAGTGGCAGATATGGGGAGTTCTGGGTTTTTTGGTTTTGTATTTTTGGTGGGTTGGTTTGTTTTTTAAGTCTTGATCACTAGAATTGTTGTAGTATTTCATCTAATTTTGCTCAAATAAAAACACCGTGAAAAAGCAGAGTTGTGCTCAGTAACTTTCACAGTCTGGGAAGTAAGTAGTGACTCTTGGATGTAATTCAGCTGAATGTGTTGTCATTGCTGAATGATACCGTCACTCTCTGATACCTTGTTCAGTAGTCCAGCCAAACACCGATTGTATTCATTCAGCGGTGTTGAAATCGAAAGTGAAAAACTGAGGTCCTTAGGGGGGTAGTTGCACAGTTACTTTCTTGCACGACAAAGCTTGTATAAGATATTTTTGTCTACCATGATGGTTCTTTCTTGCCTTTGTGTTGCAGGACGCAAAGTTCCCCTTTGCACAGGTGCAATTATTTTTTTGAGATGCACTGTAAACTTGATCTGTCTTTAAAACCAAGTATTTCTCCCCTAACTCCCCCCCTCACACTCCCACCCCCGCTCCAATCCCTTTTCCAGCTGGCATGTGTGAGCCCATTGGCCTCTTCATGCCCTAGGGAGAGTCATGGACAAGTAGGTTCCTAGCTTAGGTGTTTTGGTTAAGAGTCTGCGGTAAGATTGTCTTAATCTAGGTTTTCGTACCCACAGATATTCTCATCAGATTTGAAAATTAACTGATCTGCTAGCTCAGTGGCTTACCTTACATCGTTGGCAGTGACACTGAATTTCCATAGTTCTCGGAGAGCGTTCATCCTTTGTTTTAAACTGAGCCAACTGTGGTGAAGGAATTTCAGGGACAGTGGGCTAGAAGGTGATGAGGAAGAACAACTGAGTGTTTTTAAGTTTTTGCAGCATTTGGGAAGGAAGAACTCTATTTCACTTTTCTAAATTAATGTGTGAAATCTTACCAAGTGATACATTGGCAGACTCAGAACTTATGTATATATATGGGTGTATCTATCTACCTGTATTTGTGTGTGTGTATGTGGTTGGTTTTTTTCTGTCACTGTTCTGTGTGTGGTAGACAGGACGTGTAGGCACAGAAAGATACAGAAGATCAGAAAGGTCAAGCTTAGTGTAATTCTAAAGTCATTGCTAGGGCTATGTATTCTGGTGTGTGGATTCCTCGAGCTCGGTCCTCTCTGAACAGCTGAACCTCTTCTGCCATTGCAAGTGTTCCCTCAGCATTTGTTAAGAAAGAATATCGCCTTGAAGGTTGAGCGGTGGTGATGATTACATTCATCCTAACTGGTGAGTCAATGCCGAAAATCTTCTTCCTTTGCTCTTTGCCTCTGTAACAGAAGTGTGCTGAGTCACGTTCGTTATTGTTCTACTCCAGAGGTGGTTAAGGGAGGGAGACAGATGCAGAAACAGAAGCGGCAAAGTTGCTTTTCCATTAAAATGCTGCATCTGAATTGACTCAGAAAGGAGGCAGCGCTGACCGTAGCCAGCAGGCTATTTTTCACTTGTGGTTTCAATGTTAATTTTAAGGACACATCGTTCGCTACGGGTGTTACCTGCTGGTACTTCACTTTAGATTTTATGTATATCAATGTTTTATTTCAAAGAAGTCATAATGAGTAGAAAGAGTGAAATACTTTTCTTGGTATTGTTCTGAGTTTGACTTGATAAGACACTGAACAATATTAGGCCTTTGATTTGTGTAAATTTAAGATTTCTGTGTTCATCAGAATGACAGTGTTGAAACTTCCCATTAACGTGTTGAGATTGACGTTACATAGTAAGGTAAAAAAAAAAAATCCGTTAAACGGAATCAAAATGCTGTCATTTATGTGCCGCTAATTATCGAGGGACTAAAAACTCTGATCTGCCACTTTAACATTTCTATTAAAAATGCTGTTTGACTTGGTGCATGCTCTGGGAATACTGATTATGCATGTCTCTAAATGTATGAATGAGCTGCAGATCTGTGCTCAGGTCTTCGGTTTGGACCATCTCTTCTAGAACGGAGAAACGAGTTGGTTTGATTTATCAGATTAAAAAGTACAAAAAGTATTTGAACATGTGTTCATTTTAAGCGTCTTAAAGTAAGAGTATTCCTTTTAAGTGTGGAAGATTCCTCGCTCCTCGTTGAGCAAAGTACTGTAAGTGATGTTAACGCCAGGTGTTTTTGTCAAAAGGCAGCTGCTTTTTTCTTTGTTACGGCCTGATATGTACTTGTTTATCTTCACTGAGTGACTCGTGTATTTTGGACTTTTTATGGAAGCTGTATCAGAATATATATGCTATACATCTGTCAATGATTTGATGCTTATATGAGTGTTGTTAGCCAAGTACCGAAGCTTTTAGGGCAGTCTTAATAAAACTATGTAAAATACAGTTTTAAAAGGAATAAAAGGGCAGAATTCTTTATTCCAGGTCCTGCTAGATAAATTCAGAGTGCTTGGTCGTATGATCTTGTTGACATTACTGAGAGGTGCACTTGAAACTGTGACTACAAATTATGAGTATTGTGTTTTTGCAAAAACATCACGTTTTGGAGTAACTTTAATTTCAAAATGGCCAGCTTAAATAGGAAAATTTTCTACAAAGCCTATTTTATCCTGCTTTCCTACAGTCTTGCAAGACTTGACACGCTTGACGCTTAAGTAAATGAAGATCAAATATGCTAACCTACCAAATTTGTTACATGCCAAAAATAATTCGTTCCAAGGTTCAAAACAAAAAATTGGTGAAAGTGATTAACTCCTCTTGAATTACAACATACGTATTATTATGGTATGCGTGTGTAAACTGTAATGTATTTCTGTTATCTCTTTAAAATAATGATAGAGTAGATAAATCCGGTGGTTCAAGGTATATAAACACACAGGCAAAATGCTACAAATCGCCACTCCTTTTTATTAAGGGCAAAAGAGAATTGCACATAATGTCACGCAGCGCAACTCTTGAGATTTGTTTTAATCTGTTCCAGAATACCCAAATGTTAATTTTGGAATATTTTCTGCCTTTCTTAAGTTGTGAATCTGTCCCAGCAGATGTGTACCACCTAAGTATATAATTAGAATGTGAAAAAGCTACCATTTTTGTTTGTGACTCATATTTTGTCAGCTTTAAGTGCTTCTTTCTCAGTAGATAAAGCCGTTCACTACCTCAGAAAATACTCAAAGCAGCAAGCAGTAATGTGTAATGTCTGTACTGCTCCCGAAATAAGAATACAAGAAGATTGTGTCTTCAATGCCATGAAAACACCAATGTTGAGTTGTGTCACTTTTTTCATGAGAACTTTAGAAATGCGATTTTCAAAATTAAGGGCTAATCCAAAGTCCAGTGCCATTTATGCATCTTGAGCTACTCTTTGTATATGTCCTCTGACAATAACCGCTGCCTAATAAATACTGTTTTGTCACATTCCTGAAGGCTTGTGCAGTGCATTTCAGGTTGGGTTTTTTGTGTTGCAGGCCCAAACTGTAATGCCTTTAAAAGGGCAATTGGTCATGTGTTGGGCAAGTTTTTAAAGATCACAAAAATGTACTCCAAATGTGTACAAAGATCTACACAAACATGTCTGTAGAGAAACCACTAGTCTGTGCTGTAGCACACCGCAGCGTTGAAGTATTGGATGTAGTGTCTCTGAACACTGAATCATTTTTAAAAAGACTTCTCTCTCCCTTTGTCTATGGTCATATTGTTTCCGTGGTTTTAAGGCTCTTAATTTACCGTAGTTGGTATTTGTGTAACCAGGAAGTTGTCAGCTTTTGTGTTAGTGGGCTTATACACCGTCTACACTGTAATCACGAGGCGTAGTTGTAGTAGATACGTAGTATTCCAGTCCTACCTGTTGTTTATTTTGAAGATGATAGAATGGGTTTCACTCATTTAGGCACTGTAGAACAAGTAACCTGGGATCATGCTAGGTTTACACAGTTCGTGTTGAAGTCTGTGCTGTTATGATTTGGCTGCTCTTAGTGCCTGAGCTAGCTACGTGGAAATTAGTTTGGATATATGTCTGTGTGTACTTCGGTCAGCTTCTGATGTAGAAATAGCCACAGTGATCAAAGACTTGGCTATTGTTTAGAACAGCCGCCTTCTGGAAAGATACCTCTTCCTATATGCCTGTCTTACAGGGAAGGATCTATACAGAGGAGCGTGTTACTGATAAGTTAGTGAAATGAAGAGTAAGGAGAGGTACTGAGACATTAAGATTCATGCTGAAACCACAGAGGGAATAACTTAATTCTCTTAATAAAAAATGTGCCAGGTTTTTAAATTATCGTGAAGATGTTTATTTGAGAGATTAAGAAATACAAAAGGAGAAATTTGCAATATTTATTCCTCACTGTGCATATGGAACTCCCCTAGATGTTACTGTTTTCTGTGTTAGTATTCAGTTAGTTTTTTTTTTTTCCCTTGGAGTGTTACTTAAAAAAAACCAAAACCACTTATTAACTACACGTATCTCAAAAATATATGAGAAAATAAACAATCCTCCCTCTCCTTAAAATAAATACTATAGAATTGCTGTCATATGTGTTTATTATCCAGATGGGAGAGACATTTGAGGAAATACTTGAGTAGGCGGTTTTTTGTTTGTGGTTTTTTTTTTTTATTTTGCGTTTTAGTATCTGCAATGACAGAAAACAAGTAAAGCTGCTTAAAAGTTGATGGAAAGGAGTTAATAAAATATTTTTCATTTAAAGGTTGTTCCTCGTGATAGATGCGTGCATCTTACAATTGCCCTTTTGAAGGCTGTGGCTCAGATCACGCTGAGACGGTGGAAAGACAGTGTCGTAAGGGACCGAAAGAAGTTGTTCAATCCGTTCTTTCACCCTGTCTTCTCTGATACTGTTGGTCCTGCTGAAACGAACAGGCTTTGAATAGAGTATTTCTAGCACCGTCTCTTTAATAGTCATTGTCATTTGAATAGTAATTGTTAAATAATTCCCAAGTTTTTTTCATAAATATTGCAGTCCTTTATCACTGAAGATATTTTCGTACTGTCTTAATACTAGCAAAATTAAGTAGATGTTTTCAGTTTGGTCCTTTAAGAATAAAATATAGATAATTTTGCCTCACTCTTTTCTCTGAATCACGTTATCAATTCTACTATTCAGTCGTGACCGTGCTGAAAGAGGTGTTTAGTAAGAAAACTTGGTCGCTTAGCAATGAACATAATGAGAATTAAAATTTTAAAGCTGCAGTACATATATTTCTGAGTTACAGTATTCTCAAATCAGAATTTGGTAATAGCTTTCTTTTCTCTCCTTAAGTGTGTGTTCATATCGGGCTATCTTTGAAGAGAATGTAACTCTTACTAAACAAACGCTAACATTTCAGTGATATGTTGTTATTGTTTATGATCTGTGATACGAGCTTTTATTCCATCTTTGAGAAAATTCTGAGGCACACTGACTCAGTTCTCAATTTTGTACTTATCAGCAAAATCAAGTGTTACTCAAATTAATTCTGTTTTTTAATGTTCTATTTTTACTTGTAAGTGGATTTTTTGAAAATTCACCCCTGTGTGATAACTCCTTAATGCGTCTATACTAACTCTAAAAAGGGTACGATATGAGCAATAACAAAACAAAGAAGTGGAACATTGTCTGCAAGGATAGTTCTGTAAACTGATTATTGGTGCTTTTTTTTTTTTCCAGTAACTATTTTCTGTGCACCTAAGGGCAAAGTGAGTGTAAAGGCAATGAGATAATGGAGAACTCTCAATGCATCACCTATTGCTTCAAGAAATGCAGCTCAACTAAGATAGCCCTGTCCAAAGACTTTCTCTGAAAGGTGTGATTTTATTCTACACGATGTATGAATTGCTTGCGCTAGATTAAATGTAATCCATAGTTCGTTCTTATACTATTCAGTCTGATACTATCCTGATAAAGATATACCGTGTTCGCGGGCTAACTTTGTATGCAGAGTTGACATTATCGCTTTGTCTCTTCACTTTATCCTCCTCCTCCCATCCTTCCTTCTGTAAAGGGTCCCAGAGTCTCATCACTGTTTCCTTTCAGTCTTTAAAGTGTGGTGTTGGCGAGTTAATTTGAATGGCTTTGTTTATTTGCTTCACAAATTTCTCGTCTACAGATCTTCTTTTGCACAAACTTCCGGCTTGAGCAGAATTTTACAGTTTCCCCTAAATGTTCCGTTTCTAAATTAAACTAAAAAGTGGCTGAAACACTGCTTTCGTTTCTCCTGGATACGTGGGCCTCTTAGACTTGGCTATCTTCTTAGACCCATGCAGCCAGACTGCTACTGGGATTTTTCAAGGAGATGGCTGAGATCCAAGTCTTCCGTTTCTGTTAATCCACCAAAAGATTTATCCAGGCTCTCATTTCATATTGAGATCATCTCCTAAGCTGCTTATTTTGATGTGTATGTTTGCACACATGGGTATTAAACGCATAATTTCTTTCCACTTGCCCCTTTAGAACCTCTCCTTAAACTCCCTTAGTGTGCCCAGGAAGTACTACCTTCTAAACCTGTCTGGACAAACAGTGGGCTGAAACAATACCAAAATGTTTCATGTAGTCTTTCTGATATTCCGGTTATCGCTTGTTTAACTCATCCATAGCCTGTCATCATAATTGTAGATGGTATTTTCTTTTGGGCAAGGATTATATAGTTAGAATAGAATAGGAACCGATTGAGGTCCCGAGGTAGAGCTGTGCTATCCCTGCTAGATAATGTAGATCAGAAAGAAAAGAAATTCTCCATTATTGTCAGTGCTCTATAAGACGACGTATTTGAATTTCTGAGAAGTGCGGTGTGGAAAACCAAACAAACTGTGGTATTGCAGCTTTGAGGTTTTTTTTGGTCTAAATGCCAGTGAGTTAATAGCATACGTATGTTGCTGCTGACTGGAAGTTCTCTCAGAGACGTGGGGTTGTTTCGATACATGTATCAAAGAAATGATGAACTGTGTCGCTTTAAAATGGGAAGCAGGAGGAAGATTAATAACCAGGAGTTGTTTTCATATGATATGGAAAATGCGAACTACCAAATGATCTTTTATTAAAAAAAAATAATTTTTTTTGCACATACTTTCTTTTAGACTGTATGTATACAAATTATGCGTATTACATAGAGGCTATCGCTTTAAAGTTCGGATATTACCTTTATGCCATCTCTTTTATTGTAGAAAAATCTAGTGGTGACGTGGCCGATTCAGAACATTAATCGTCTGGGGCTTAATGCCATTGTTAAAAAAGAAGTTGAACATACGTGGCTTTTGCTGTTTCCTTTACAAAACGTGGCATTTTGAAGGTTTAAGTCTGCCACGTGAGATGAGTGCTTTGTGCAGTTACTAGTAACGAAGATAGGCTTGTAACTCCGTAACAAAGGTACATTAATTCAGATGTTAAGTTCTTTGCACAGTATTTTTGCATTTTGTATTTTATTAAATCCTTTTTAAAAAGAATTTAAAAACAAAATTACAATGCTTGGACAAAACATGATATTTGAGTTGAGAGAAATTGTGTAATATTCAAGTAATATTGAACTTAATATTTAAGAACTGCAATGTAAATGGTATTATGTATATTCAGTTTACTAGTAGATCTAGCTTTTGCTGTTTGAACCTTTTCTAACCTTTTGTTTCTTATGATGCTAGAATATCATTTGGTTGTCCTCTGTCATAGTTCTTTCAGCTGTATGGAAAACATTCTAACATAAATTCTTGTAACAGATTACTTAGAAAGCTTAAGTAGTGAAAATGTAGGTATTTATACACACATAATAATAAAAAATGCATCTTGCTGGAAATGTTTTAAATAAAGGCACAGTGTGTGATAAAAAGCTTGTCTCCGCAACCACAAAGGAGCATGGGGTCACAACGGCAGGCAAGGGAACCCCAGTAACACAGTCAGAGAAATGATGGCCTAGCACAGGCTTCTTTGGGGGCTGTCATAGGAGAGCCATCAGCCCTGTGCTCTGGAGGTGACACCCGTCACGATGAGTCGAGTGATGGTAGAGGCTATCTGGACCATCTCGCAGACTGAGGGGCGTGGGACGCAGTTGGGGCATGCAAGGCAAGAGCATTTTGTGATTGCATGCAACTTGGGCAGTCTGGAGGAGGAACCGAAGGCATGGTAGGGGTCGGGGAGAGAATGGACATTTCAAGGTGATTTGTGAAGGAACCACCGTGGGAAAATAGAGGGATAAAGGAAGGGGATAAAAGGGACCGGTTGCCTGTAAAGGGGTTGTTGATCAGTATATTTGTCTGGCCATGTCGTGAACCTGGTCAGCACACTCGTTTTAGTCGAGGAGGTAGGGAGGGGAAGGCAAGACAAGCTACTTACGAGAAATTTAATAAAAAAAATCTAAAACTTGCCAAAAAAAGTATTAGAAATTGTAAGAGCAGTTAGAAATGGAGGACTTGAACTTGACTTAATGTCAAGACAAAATGTTTATCGTCTATCTGCTTAAAGATATTACTTCTCAAAATAATTTGTTGAAATAAAACCAACGGAGAAGGTAACAGTAAATTTGAAAACCTTAACAACCTCCTTTCTCTTCGTCGTGCTTTCAAGCCTATTTCCAGTCTTAAGAACCTTTGGCTGATCATTCTTACGAGATTTCTGCTGGCAGAGGGGTTAGGATTATATACTAGAGGTGGAAAAACAGGCATGATGAGTTGAACAGAAGCCAAAAATATTCTTGTGACATTATGCTAAAAGAAATGATAACAACTCGGGGAAAAGAATTGAGATCTTTAAACTTGAACCAACAGAATCACGCTGTTCTTTGTCCAGTGCCGAAGCAGTACAGTGTCATAAATTTGGAAAAATGAGCCTTACCGCAGGTATTGTAAAGTACTCTTTAGCTGCAATATTTTGTAAGCTGAGGGTGCAGTGTGTTGTTAACCTGGGTTTTTTTTTAATCTTCTGTTACAATAATTTTTCATATCTTTTAGTTTTGGCAAGGTACAAGTTATACGTGAGCCCTAATTAAAATCCATTCCAGATTAAGTTAAGATTAACAATACGTACGTATTGGCAAGTACTTGGGTTGTAAATATACTATTAGTGCAATGTGAGAGAAAATCAACTGAAATGAAAATAGAGCACCGTATGATAGTGGTATTGAAATATTTAGAGGGATACTCTTTGAATGCCTAACGTTGAAGAACAGCAAGTATCTAATTCTAACATAATCTAAGTCTAACCTAAACCTAACTAGTCGACGTTGAAATTTCCGTTCAAATGCAAGGAAACTGTGGTTTTATTCCGTATTGTGTAAAGGACTTGGAAGATGGTTCTTCTTTATTAGAAAAAAATGTTGGTTGACTCAAAACTTAGCCTTTTAGGCATTTTTTTTTTTTCGATATAAGTGACTAGCATTTTCTTTAATAAGCTTGATCTTCTAGGGAAACCTGGCTTTTGAGCAGCCCTCTCTGCACGTGTGTATGTGTTTGCGTATATGTGCCTCACAAAAAGAGCACGAACAAGTGAGAGTCATTACATTTGGCACTGTTTAGAGTAATTTTGAGACCGCTGATGGTTATTGGTTAAGCTAGCCACTTTTGCTATGTGCTTTTCTTGCTTACTTAAGAACCACCCAGGTGTAGCCGAAGATCTTGCTGTTCATATTCATCAAAAGAATTTTTCACTCTGACTGCTTCACATGATATGAGAACTAGGACTATATTTCAGAATATTTATGTTTTTCTTCTAAACATTTTTTCCCAGTGTACGGTTAATGATGGGAGTAATTCCCTCTCAGCCAGTCTTAAGAGGTCACAAGTGAATTTAACATGCAAGACCTTTATCCGCAAAGCAAGCACACAAATAAATAAAATTTCAATCTAAGATAGTTAAAATTACTCATTTGTAACCGTACCTATTTGTGAAATACCTTCCTTTAGTAGGTGGGTACTTTCCAGTGTCACTAGAAGCATGGGTTGAAGTTCGCTGTATTCTGAATATAAATCTCCCATCGCCACCAGTATGTAAACTTACCACAGCCAAGTGAGAAATATAACAAAAGAGCATAAATTAGAGTGTGGTCTTCTAGAATGTTTGGCGTGTTTAAGGTAGGTATATATTACTGTGTAAATGTTTCAAAGATTAATAAGCTTTGTTTCACTCTGAGACAATTTTAGAGGTTTGTTGTTTTTGTTAGGCCAATAGGGACCTGTCTTAGACAGCCTTTGACATTTTTATGGTTTTGATTATCAAATTTTGTCACTCTTCTGGACCTGTAGTTCTCTGAAGTTCTCCCACAGGCAACAGAAAACCACCATTTAATGTAGGGAAATAGTCAAGGAAGAAAGCTTTCTGAGATGAGTGCTATCTAAGGGCTATGATTTTCAGCATCTGATTACCTAAAAATGAAAGGATATGAAAACTCAGAATTACTGAGCTTTGACTTATGTGCACACTGGTGGTTCTTTCATTTTTCTTTTGTGGCTTATAATGCTTTGTAAAATGTCTGTGCTATTTTTCAGGGATAAAAAAAAAAAAGATCAGGTTTTCATTTTAAAGATACATTTAGTATGTAAGAATTTTTTATGTTTATTATATTTGGTTTACATGACTGAATTAATATATTAATGAATGTCAGAACTTCCCATTGTTGTTCTCTTTATTTCAGTATCTGTTGAACTTTTGTTCTGTGGAAAACTTTAAAGTTCTATTTTTAGGAAGAAAATCAAATAAGTAGTAAAATGAACAATGCCAGTGTTGCTCTTCTTCTAGCTACACTAGACATGACTTTTCCCCCAAGACAGATTCCAATGCTTATTTTTAGTCCCTAGATTTGGCATTACTGTCCATCAAGGGAGTTACACTGCTGTACATCAAGGGAGTATTTCTCCTATTACTTGCTGGTTTGGTAGACCACAGTAATTAAATAAGAGCCACTGTGGTCCCTTGGGGAGATCGGAATCAGATTTTTAAAAAGCTTTTGAATGCAAGTGTATTTGATAATGTCCTGTATATAAATAGTTCACGTGCTTGGTGAGTGCTTATGCTCTTTTGAGGAAAATTTTTGTCATCTTTTAATGCTTGCTCGTAGCCTCAAGGAGTGGAACAGACGTGAGAGGAGATGAAAATGGTGCACTAAAGACAAATAAATTTATTCTTAGTTACAGTAGTGACCAACAACGCCCCCAAAACCCATGAGTTATACTTTTGATTGTTTGGGTTGTTGGTTTTTTTTTTTTTTACTTCTTTTTGGGTGCGTGAGAACCTTGTTAGGAAAGGACATCTTTGACCAATCTCTGTTCCAGTGTTGTCCCAAAACTGGGTTCTTTTACCTGGCATGCAATAAGCCAGTCAACACACTGAACGAGATTTTTTTTTTTTCCTCATGCTTAAAACATTTGTGGGTATCCCCTAAATAGTATGCTCATTATTCGCAAGTGGGTGTGTATTTTAGTATTGTAATTACCCAAAGGTTACTAGAAGATCCACTCTTACCTTAACTTTATTCCTAAAATCATGTGCGTATTTCTGAGTCAGCAACAGCAACACTGCAAAACAGAAATTTACAGGTTTCTTATCTCGGGGTTTTCAGTGCTGCCTTTATTCAAGGTTAGGTACTTCTTCATTAGCTACACAAGCCTATATATGTGAGCAAATACATAATTTTGAAGCCTCGTCTTAATTGCTTCGGCAAGCCTAGATGTGATAGCATCCTGCGATATATGTTTCTTCAAGGCTTAGCGTAACAGCATCCTGCAATATCTCCTTTGTGTTCCTAATTAGTTCATCCTCCTTGTTAAGTGTCTTACTTGATCTAATGCCCTTTTGCAGTAATTCTCAGAAACTTCACGTAACACCAGTGCCAAAGTTGTGCCTGTTTTTTGGCTCAAAAATTCTCACAGGAATCCTGGGAAAGAGCTTTTCATGCATCCACAGCTTATGCCGACAGCATTTGCGAGAACACAAAGGTAACTGGTGATGCTGTTAAAAGCAAAGGTATATTGGAAAAATGGTGTCGATACTAGGTCTTTCCTCTGTGATTGCTGTTTAAATCCAGGATCCTGCTTCTCATGCCTCTTTGGACTACATCTTTGCTGACAGAACTCTCTGCATTAGGTAGATGTAGCTTTAAAACTCTGCTCTTTCAGAAGTTTGGTACCCTTTTGGTTTTATATCTTTCAGTCTTTCTTCTCTTTGTCTGAAGCTACAGCTAAGAGGTGACTTTAACAAAAGCAAGATTTAACAAAATGAGAAAGTGGATTTAAAATAAATAGTTTCTTCAAGAAGATTACGTCATTATTTTTTGCTACTCACACTGGATCCTGCATTCTCAAGTCTGCTGGTTTACAGAGGAGAGGAAAGTGGGACTTGCAGCTTTCGGAAAGTAGGCCTCTAGCTAATTACTTTGGTAATCAATTTTCTCCAGTTACCTGCATTTATAGCTAGGTCTTAGTTTACCATTTTACCTTAAAAATGCACTGCTGTAGGTGCAATTCCTTTTAAAAACTATTTTTCAAAGGCTCCATGATGTCAGTTCAGCCCCTTACAGGTCACCTGAATCTTCTAGTTTGACCTCTCGCTAGAATTCCTTGAACAATTTTTCTTTAGGTATGACAAGAATTATGAGTGTCTACCCTGACTTTCTGACAAAATGCAGTAATAGCCATCCATCTTTGGGTTTTGGAATTTTCAGTGCGGTAGGTAGAGTAAACAGAGCACAAGGTTAACCTTTGTGCATTTTGTTATCGACCTTTATATGTCCAGCAGCCAGCTTGCAGTAAACTTTACTTGTCTATTCTGATAGTAAACCCTTCCAGAAAGAGGCTGGAATGGCTTGTGTTAAATTTTATGCATACTGGAACTCTACGCAGTTGTTGCTGCTGTAGACAGGCTGTTCTTGCAGTAGAAGGCTGTAAAGACAGGTTTCTAGTGAAAGTGGTCGGTCACCCTTTTTTGTTTTATTATCTTTAAATATTACTGAGATACTCCATTAATTACAGCTGTAAGTTTATTGTGTGGGGAGTGTAGGGGTTTTTTTTTGTACGTAGAGTAACTGGCAGAGAGAGAGAGAGTTTAACTTATTATTAAAGAGACAACATAATTATACGCTTTATTATCATAAATTGTTACACAGAAATGTGAATGACTGGGGACCTCTACTGACTTGTAAACAAATCATTGTAGTTTAGGATTTTGCCAAATTTGTCAAAAGCTAATTTTTTTTCTTTTTTTTTTTTTTTAAGGAACTTCATGTTGGTGGTGATTATGCCAGAACATAGTAAGCAAGGCAGATTAACTCCAGCCTCCTGTAAACTTTTAATTGGACAACATGATGCAATTGAGTATGAATTCCAAGTGGCTTTGGAAATGAAAGAGAACTGAGCTCTCCGGCTGGAAGCCGAACGTGATGACGGCCTGGTCTATGGTAGGGAAGCTGAAAATGGAGAAGAGGCACTCCAGAGAAGACAGAAATGTGGAACAAGATGCTGGGGAATGCAGTGCTGAATCTGAGGAATGGACGAGCTCAGAAAGTGAACCTGAGCAACCATACTTCAGAAGCAGCTGTGGCAATACTCAGTGGAGAGAAAAGGAGGTTTCCACCAAACCACATCGACCACTCTGTCGGTCCCCTTGTTTGGACCGCCCAAGTTTTTCACAGAGCAGTATCACACAAGACTCGAAGCTAGACGAATGCAAAACAAATTTGGACAAGGAATACCAAGCTAAAATGGATTTTGCTTTAAAGCTTGGGTATGCAGGAGATCAGATCCAGGCTGTACTGAATAAATTGGGAGCAGATGCGCTCATCAATGACGTTCTGGCCGAGCTTGTGAGACTTGGCAACAAAAGTGAATCAGAGGGACAAAGCAGTGCCAGCAGTACCACTAGCACCCTGGTGCCAAGAGGCCCTTGCCCAAAGGAAATAACAAGCCCTGAATTGTCACTTGAAGATGAAGTTGTGGATAACAGTGATAACTTGAGGCCAATTGTCATTGATGGAAGCAATGTGGCTATGAGGTGGGTCTCCCGTTCACAACATTTGAAAAAAAAAAATCACTAAAATATTTATGAGAAAAATCAGTATTGATGGCAAAGTAATTTTAAGTAGTGTAGTACATTTACACTGATAATACATCTTTTTTGTGGACTCTTTAGTCAGGGCGTTATAATTTATGTTGTTACTCCTTTATATGTAATCTGTATTCCAATTCTCCTCCCCGCCTTTTCAAACTAAGTTCTCCCATCTAGCAATGTAGCTGTAGTGTGCTTTTGTGTGGATGGGTTTAATTTTTTTAAGTCCTTGAACAATGTTGAAAGTTATTTTTCTTTAATGTCCAGAGGCAACCAAATAGGGGAGGAAAACTTCGTTCTTTGTAAAATGACGTGCAGTGTATGCTGATGATACGCAGTGGACTTCAGGGTGTTTGAGCTCCTGCTGATCAAGCCTGCTCAGAGTTCAAAGCAATTTGGCTGTGTCGGTACAGGCACACGCATGAGCTAAACGCGCTGACTCGCACAGCTACGGTGCTTGTAATTTCAGACGTGTGTACGCACGGGTGCTTGGCTGCTTGGATGAACACTAACTCAAGAGATACCTGTCCCGTGCCACTTTCGAGCGTGTCTGTAGAGTAGACGGTTCAGCTAGCCAATGATTTGTTTATCACTGAGAAACTATGATATTCTATGAGGGAGTTCTTTAAACAGTCTGTTTAGTGATCAGTGATAGCGAGATTTCTTCAGGCAGTGCTTGCACAATGGATTTCCTTTAGTATCAGCTTTCTGTTCAAAAAGAATTTGTGATCTGATTTGTTTTTTCAATGTATTAAGAAAATGCAGATTTTTATAGATGTATTGAGTACTCCGAGGTTTGAAATACACAACCTTCCCCCAAATCCTATAAGAATATTTTATGTAAAGGATTTTCCAGTGCCAAGCTGTGGTTACATCAATCCAAAAGATGTTTCTGTAAAGCAACATCACCAGTATTGGATTTCACTTTTTTCTTTCCTTTTTTTCTGTGCCCGTTGAATTTGCAGTCTCTACTGCTTGAGTTACTCCTGAGTGTAATGTGGCAGCAACTGGAGAAAAGTGTGTGAATACTTTTACTATTGCATAGCTTAGAACTGATGCTCTATTTATAGAATATCTCAAGTTGGAAGGGACCCATAAGGATCATCGAGTCCAACTCATAACAAAATACATGTGCATCTGAAAACTTAAAAGGATACTAAATTCTGTAAAATCTGAAATGCACAAAAATCTGAAGAAAAATGCTTTAGCACCATTATTGACGTTGCAATGATTTGGACTACGCTGGTGATCCGTAAGCCTTACTTACACAGATGGTATTGGATCCGTCTGCCTTTGGTCTATCTCAGTGTTACTCTATGGAACATTTTGAGCCCAGGAAGAGCATGCATCTTGCTACCGCTCGGTAATCTCCGATGCTGTTCTGTAGAAATAATAACATTGAAGTAAAACTTTGAATGATAATCCATAGAATAATGCTAAATACAATTTTAATAAGATGAAAATCTCTTAATTATGCAGCATCGGCTCTACAGACTGAGAATATCTGAAAATTGCAAGGGTTTAACACTTCTCATCCTTAACAATACTGCAATTATTGATGATACAAATGGAGGCCTCGCCTTTACTGTAAAATGTATATGGTATAACTGAAAGGTGGCTATACGTGGAAAATGGAACCATTTCCATTGTCAATATTGAAATTTTCTTGAAGTAAACAGTTTTGGGGGATGCTACGCAGAACTAACAACTTGGAACGGGATGGTGCAGCAGCCGGATGTCACGTTGTGTACAGTCAAATGCCAGCCGCTTTGAGTAGCGGGAGGAGTACCCAGCATTACAGGGGCCACGAAGCCTCCATTTAATTACAGCCAGCTGCGAGGCCTGCCCATACTCTTCAGGGCTGCTATAACAAAGTCCTCGCTTGTGTTTTCTGCCCAGCACTGCTACCTAGGCCCCGTGCGTTTTTTTTCCTAATAGGGAGCGTCGTTGGTGCACGTGGCCTCCCCTGCCCTTGCAGCATTCTGTAACCCTCCCTGACCTGGCCACTCAACTGCTTTTTCACGGTCAGGATCTCGCATCTCAATATGGCATCGCTGATGTGATTCAGTTAGCACCTTTTGCAATGGATGGAATGATTTGAAGAAATGAATTCATTTTCTTCACAAATTAATACAGAAGTCTCTTCAGAAATAATGGCTGGTAGGTGCCAAACTAACTGGGAAGCATCACTCCTATCACAATTCATGAAAAATTGTAGCTGTGTTGAGAAAATTGGGGGCGGGGGGCGACGGAGACAGACACACTGAATTAATTCATTTTGAAGAGTATGCGTCAAGGAACCCAGCGCTGGCTTACTAGTCCACCCTTTTCAAATGCCGTTTTGCGACCAGTTCACTTTGCTAGCCAAACTGAAGTGTAACAAAGAGCGTTGTTTTTATTGGGGTTTTGTTTGTTTGGGTTTTTTTTTTTAATTAATTAAAAAGGGCAGGCCAAATTTTTTTTTCCCCTCAAGGAGTTACAATATTAATTGAAAAGAACCAGAGCCCTTAGTTTTTATTATTGTATTATATGGTGTAGCAGTAATATATGCACTCTGGTTTTCAGACAATGTTGGCTTGAATCTAAATATTAAATCCAGCCATAATGCAAAGATCTGTGTCTCTCTCTTACCTGTGTAGGCTTAACTTCTAAGGATATTATAATTAAAGGTCGTCGTCTTCTCTCACATATGTGCTTATGGATAGAGGATTTAAAACCCTATTCTTTAGTTCACTCTGTTTAGCAAATCAAGATAGGTGCATCTGTGAGGTAGACTGAGTGAGATTCATAATTAAGATTCTACGTAGTTTCTATCAAACCTCTAAAGAATTTATTTTCCTTTGCAGAAACTTCCTACGCTATCTTAAAAATTAAACTCCCTTTATGTGAAATGTGTGCTGTTTTAGAGACTCCTGTGTGTTTCAGAAAATAAATTTTTGATGGAGACAGGGCCTAAGTGAGAGAGTTATTTCATTCCCCTAAAAACGCCTAATAAAAATGAAGAACACTTAGTAATGGATAAAAATACTTTTTTATCTAGATGTTTAAAAGCACCTATCACCCACGACAGCCAGCACTGTTAGTTCATTCCTTTTTTGTTATCGATAACTTTTTATGGTACTATTTAAGGTAAGCTCGATTTGTTGGGGAAAGTGGTATTTTTCATTAGCTTAGCTAATAAAGTGAAAAAACTTCATGATTTGGGGGTTTTTTTGCTTCTGGGATAGTGAAATTCGACCATTTCTAGAGTTTTAAGTAGCAGTGTTGCTGTAATCTGACAGCTGAATGGCTCTGAACAATTGTCTTTGTTCAGTCATGTAAGCTGGTCTAATAAAAAGGTTTACCTATCTTTACAGACTTTGTTTCCCTCATATCCTTAGACTATGCAGCTTTAGAAGAAAAAAACAAAAAAAACCCGCCCAAAAAACCTCAAAACAAAACAGAACCACCATAACAACAAACAAATCCAAATGTAACTTTTGTCCTTGCTGTTTCTAAAACTTTCCCATGTTCTTCAGCCATGGGAATAAAGAAGGATTTTCCTGTCGGGGAATTCAACTAGCTGTTGATTGGTTTCTGGAAAAAGGACATAAGGATATCACTGTGTTTGTACCTGCATGGAGAAAAGAACAGTCTCGACCTGATGCACCAATTACAGGTAACGGATTGAGATTTTCTTTGACCCTTTGGTTAAAAAGAAAAATAAATTACTGCATTAAGACACAACCATGTCATCTTTCTGATGGGTACTAGGCTGTGGGTGTGATGTTGCATGATGATGTTGCGCTCAACTGTTCGTTTGAGAACACGACAATTTCACCCGAGGAAAAAAACATTTAAGTATCTGTACCTGTAACAATGCTGGGTTTTTGTAACATTACTGGAACATTTTAACACTCTTGAGAAGTACCAGTCATAATTTTCCCATGAGGAAACACTGTTAAGCATGTAGGAAGTGATTCCTAGTGGTTGGGCGAGGATAAAATAAGTAGCATCAGACCAGGAACGCCTTTAGTAGGATTATCTTGAACACTGAAGAGGCAGCGCATGTTTTGACCCATAGAAAGCACTTATGTTTTACTCTGGGCTAACAAGGCGGCTATTGTAATACCGTAATAACTGAGTTCTTGATGTGTTCAGCAAGACTGAGAAGAAGTACATGGTTGTTTACAGAGGAGTGGAGTGGTTATGAAGCTTAAATATTATTTACCCAGTGCTTTGAAACCTCAGAAATAAAATGGCACTCTGCATCCAGGTATTTTTTAATAATAAAGACTGTATATGAACATAATTACAAAATACTTTTGTCAGAAAAGAGGTCAAGAAGTTCCATATTTCAAAGGCTGCAGTTCTTTCTTTTAAAACATTTTTAAAAGCTGCTCAACTAAATTTGCTTTACAGATCAAGAAATTTTACGTAAATTGGAGAAAGAAAAAATTCTTGTTTTCACCCCATCTCGAAGAGTTCAGGGAAGAAGAGTAGTTTGCTATGATGATCGATTCATAGTAAAACTTGCTTTCGACTCGGACGGCATCATCGTATCCAACGACAACTATCGGGATCTTCAAAATGAAAAACCAGAATGGAAAAAGTTCATAGAGGAGCGGCTGCTGATGTATTCTTTTGTGAATGATAAGTATGTTTTTTTTTTCTTCAAAAGTAAGGGAATTTGCTTACTCAGAATCCTCAGTAGAAACTGAAATTCCCATTTGGTTTATTTCCCCTTAGATTTATGCCTCCTGATGATCCTTTAGGACGCCATGGTCCAAGCCTTGAAAATTTCTTAAGAAAAAGGCCAGTTATTCCGGAACATAAGAAACAACCGTGTCCTTATGGTAAGTGCCTAAGTCAGATTGATTTGTTGTCTTTAAAGGTAGGTGAAGCAGGCAATTAATTAACATCTTACCATTCCTAGGGGGAAAAAAAGCACCATTGTTCATGTTGCCATCCGAGCACTATATCAATTTTTATACCTTTCGTACACATATTAATGAAAACAACGTAGCAGAAAATTAAGGATTACCAGACAGACCATGTGGATACCATAGGTTTTTGCTAGTTTCTTCTCGTTTGTATTCAAGGAAGGAGACTCATAACTATAGAAACTGTGTTAGAGCTGTTTTATTTCATATAGCATTGATTTATTTAGCATCCTGAAACATTGTATATTTTCAGTATTGAAATAATGAACCAGTAGGAAGTGCTGTGTCTTGCCCTGGATGCAGTGATATATGTGGATACAAGTAGCAGAGTCTGTGACTGCTTGTATATACAATATATATATAATTATTCTTTGGGGGGGTTATAGAAATAGTACTACCGAGAAGTGCTGAAAGATGTAAAGAAAAAAAGATAGTAACTGGTGGTATTGATTAGTTCCTGGTTTATTTAACCTGAAAACACTTTTCTTCCAGGTAAAAAGTGCACCTATGGGCACAAATGTAAATATTACCACCCAGAACGGGCAAACCAGCCTCAAAGGTCAGTAGCGGATGAGCTTCGAATAAGTGCCAAATTATCTGCTGTGAAAACTATGAGTGAGGGAGCCTTGGCCAAATGTGGCACAGGGTCATCCAGCTCCAAAGGAGAAATCAGTTCTGAAGTGAAACGCATTGCCCCAAAACGTCAGTCAGATCCAAGCATTAGGTCAGTAGCTGTGGAGCCTGAGGAAAAGTTATCAGTAGCGCGGAAGTCCGAGGCCAGCTCTGTCCCGTCTCTGGTTTCTGCATTAAGTGTGCCAACGCTCCCTCCACCAAAAAGCCATGCAGCTGGTGCATTAAATACGCGTTCTGCAAGCAGTCCAGTGCCAGGTTCCTCACAGTTCATGCATCAGAAATCCTCACTGGAACATATGTCCAGTGTACAGTATCCTCCTATACTAGTCACCAACAGCCACGGCACCTCAGTTAGCTATACTGACCAGTATCCCAAATATGAATCACTGGGGGATCATGGCTATTATTCCTTACTTAGTGATTTCTCCAACTTGAGCATAAGTAGTATCCGTAACACAGATTATTACGGGGCTGATATGGACCAGGGGATGTATTCTAGAAACCCAAGCCCCTGTCCTGAGAATTGCTTAAGCCATACAAGTAATGATTCTTATTCCTCTTACAATGACTTGTATCTGGGTGTAGCAGATGCCAGTCCAGAAGACAATGTGACGATCCACAGACTGCCATCGCAAAATCGCCTTCAGCCTTTTTCCCATGGTTACCATGAAGCCTTAAATAGAGTTCACAGTTACGGAACTGAAGAGCCTAAGCAATCTCTTCGCAAACAGTCAGTTTCCCACTTAGGCCTACACACGCAGCATCCAGTTGTTGGAGCACGGTCCAGTTGTCCGGGAGAATACCCTGTGCCTCAAAATGTTCATCCATCACCTGCACAACCAAGCCGTGCCTTGGTCATGACAAGAATGGACAGTATTTCTGACTCACGGCTTTATGAAAGTAACCCTACAAGGCAGAGGAGACCACCTCTCTGTCGAGAGCAGCATGCTAGTTGGGATCCCTTACCATGTGCATCAGACTCCTACACTTATCACTCGTATCCATTGAGTAACAACCTCATGCAGCCATGTTATGAACCTGTAATGGTAAGAAGCATGCCTGAGAAGATGGAGCAACTCTGGAGGAATCCCTGGATTGGAATATGTGGTGAGCCACGGGAACCACATATCATTCCAGAACATCAGTATCAAACATACAAGAACCTCTGCAATATTTTCCCTCCGAGCATTGTCCTTTCTGTGATGGAAAAGAACCCCCACATGACAGATGCACAACAGCTGGCAGCTATGATTGTTGCCAAATTAAGAACAGGGCGTTAAAGCTTCACAGCCTCTTTTTGGATAAATATAACTATACAGCATACAGCACCCGGAGGAAAACTTAAATGAAGAAGGAAGGGGCCAATGTATTGTAAATATTTTCTACTAAGATAGGATAAAATTCTGTACACGGTAGCAATCGTACATATGCTGAGGACTATGTTAGAGTTGATTGTATTGTAAATTTTAAGATTTTAAATATAGGGATTAATAGTATTTTATAGGAAATGCATACCTTGCTGCATGGATAGCTCATTAAGACCTACAATGTCACGTTCAGTGTCTCAAGGCTGTTACTACAAAATTATTGTTAGCAATTATATTGCATGTGTTAGTGTACACTTTCAATTTGCTTATAAATACCTAATCGGCCTTTAAAAGTACGCTCTATACACACCCAGATGACTTTTAGGGTTTCAGCTTTGTCACTTGACACCGCCTACTGGCATATTAAATATTGAAGAAAAAGTAACCTCGACAAACATTAAATTACTCAATTTGTGAAAGGAAAAACTGATTTCAGCTTTCGAATGTCAATATTGTTGTTGGTACTTAAATTTCCAAACTGTTCCCCAAGAGTTATTATATTTTCCAGTACGTTGGCTGAAGCCAACAGAAGCCAAATACTTTATTAAATTAGGATCAAAACATTAAGGAGTGTAAAGGTGTGAGCGCCATTCAATAAACTAAAAGAAGTTTAACTGTAGCTTCTCTCTTCAGAACCGCCTCTCAACTGTGCAGTAAGCAGCTGCTGGCCCAGATGACTAGACAAGCTGAAAGTAAATTATCAGTTTTATGTAAATTGGATTACTCGACCTGAAGCAGCGGAAATGGGATATTAACGTGGAAGTTGTTCGTCAGTTAACCGCAGCCCTTTCTCTGGGGGCAAGGATGGTGTTTGAGTGAACCTAACATTCAAGATGGCTGTACAAGATCAACTTGAGAAGGGGGTGGAGGGAGAAGGCTGCTTCTCGAAGAGATACTACTGCAGTTTGGGGTTGTGGCAAAGCTGGCCTGGTTTTTGCTCTTCAGATCCACGCAAAGGTGTGCATTTGCCTCACGAAGGCTTTTTAGAGTTCCTGTTTCAACAGGTGAGATAGATAATTTTGTGTGGCATTGTTTGCGCAACTGGTATCTTGCTCAGGGTGGGAACCTTTGTAGCTAAATGTCTCCAAAAAGAGGCGTTTATTGTTTTGGGTTTTTTTTAAGCTGCACTGACTGGACGCCCTTTTTTGAATCCATTGTATATTTCAACATTTCGAACCATTAGTAACTCGATAAGTCTCGAGCTAGGACTTGTTGACTTCTACTGTAGTTTTTTTCATGAAAGTGGAGAAGGCCTGGTTTATGGCCTTTTGTTTCTTCATGAGAAGGTGTGACACTGCCTAAATGTTTCTTACTGTGAAACACACGGAACGTGAGGCTGCAGTCAGGGTTGTTTCTGGTGTTTTGAAAATGGCTTGCATGCTGCTTTCTAGTTATCTGTTTGTCTGAGGAACAAAGTGATACCATTTCCTCCACTTGTGTTACTGTAATGGTTGGTTTGATTCAAAATGTCTTGCAGGCTCTTTATCATGTGCAAAATATGTTCCTGTCGTTAAAAAAACCCCAAAAAACCCCACACCAAATCGACAACAAACCATGACTACGGGTGCAAGTACAGTTAATTTACTGGTATTTGCTAACTGTATCATTTCACACAGGATAAGTGTTCTTGTGTTGGTACAGGTAACATCTATAATGACCATATCATTATGTATTTAAAATGAGTTAATTTGAAGGTGATTCTGTATTTACACTTGGTGTTTAAAAATAACTTGACTTTTAATTGGTTATAATCTCTGTTAATGGGAAAAACATAAATCTTCAGACATTTGTAACAGTTGGGGAAGACAGATTTAACTCTTGACCAGCTTTCAAAAACATTTCTTACTAACCAGCATTTTACATTTTTAATTTGCAATTAATTCTTATTATCTTCTCTTGCATGGTAAAGCAGCTGACAGCAATGCCTCAAATAACCAGAAATGACCTTTTGTTTGTTGATACAAATTGTATCTCTTTTTCTTGATTGTATAAAAACTGTGTATAAAAAAATAATCTCTAGATTAACTTTGGTATTACATTTTCACCACAATGTTTGTGACACCATGTGTCACAGGGAAGTAGCCCATGAGTAATTATGGATCTTTTCTATTTAAAATGGGCACTTGTTTATAGACAAACAAGGACAACTTTTCAGAAACAGTTTATTATGTGCACAGATACTGTGTGTACACCTCAAAGCATTACATAGTTATCTTTAGTCTATTTATTAAGCAGATACATTCTTGCACTAAACTTTATGTAAAAATGTTGCTGTTAACTCATCTGCATGTGTTTAAAAAGGTAACAACAATTGCTATAGACCCTGCTCTATTCTTAATGGATTAATTTATGAATTATTTAGGTATAAAATGAAGTTTTTTGTGCACTCATGTTTTCCATCTTGCATGGAATTAAGTATTTGTGTGAGGAGAAATGTTTGTTCCCTTTTTCTCCAATTATAAAGATAAGCTATTTTAAGAGAGGTTTAGTAGTAGGTGTTTTTGATGTTTTCTGATGTGGAAAACTGAGCAGAAATTTCTGTATGAAGTGTTGAGTGGTTTATGGAGATGATACTCATTTTTGTAGGATTTGTCTAGTCATTTTAATTAATTTTCACTAACTCTTGTCTTTCTTACTGATAGAATGATTCCTTTTTAAACAATGGGAATGCTCTGCCACAACAAACCCAGCATACTATTTCCCTAAGGCAGTCTGAAGGCAAATTGTCTTTTTCCAAGAAGCTCTTAGCATCTATTTGTGCATAGTTACAGAATGGGCAGTGTAGCCTTGTGGAAATAATCTGCAAATTTTGTGCTTGTTTAGTCCTCCTTAGAGGTAAGGAAGCTTTTGTATGTGATGCAGGCTTTCCTAATCGACTACTTTAAGTGATAATTCAGTCATCCACATCTGTTTTCAGGTATGTTTACAAGCCAATTCAAACCACTGACACATTCACTAATCTTCAGTGTCTAAGCTTAATTTCTTCTTACGTGGAAGAGTTGATCTTATTATCACCTGATCATAACTGTCTATATTGTAAATATAAGACTTTGTATAAATGCTCTTTTTTTTGAGAGCATAGTATTTAAACGTTTTTAAAACTGTAAGAGAACGGTTCTAGAAACTATATTTTAATAAAATTAATGAAATTACAATTCTAGATGAGAAAAAGGGAAGGTAAAATCCTGGCCTACTGCAATCAGCAAGAGTTAAGCAGTAGACTTCAGTGTATCGCTAGGGCCAGAGCGGTCCCTGGGAGTTCCGATTTACTGATCTTTAGCTGTATTGCTTTCACATAATTTGTCACTCAAAAGTGTGTAACCTTAAATTCACGAATCAAAAACCAGATGCTTTATGGGATGTCAGTCTAAGTTATTTAATGGGTTTTTTTGTAAGAATTACATGTCAGTAATATATTAAAGTGTACATATAGATGATTTTACTACTGTTAGTCCTGTTGTCGAATTGAGCTGCCGTAGTTAGCTTTATTCATTTGTAGAATTAAACATTACTGTTTAATTGTTGTAAAATTTTACAAATATCTTTGGGTTTTTTTGGTTGACCCAAATATAATGTAAGTCTTAATGACAAAAAATGAGTGAAAATGGATGTTAAATCAGTATGTGGTATTTGTACATCTCTGTAGTAATAAGTGCGCACTGCTCTAGTTGTTGCTGCGTGTAATTTATTCACTAGCATAAATCTGTTTAGCTTTTGTAAAAACGCTTTAACTGTAAACTTAAAAATAGGTGTGCGTATGGTTGCTTAGAACAAGCAGAAGGATCCTCATGAAAAAAAAAAACCAACAAAAAAACACCCAAACATCTACCTAGGTGAGTTCCACACACCCCCCCCCCCCCCCCCCCC
>VZSC01004082.1:75095-99605 GCA_013398225.1 Steatornis caripensis
AAAAGACATATCTGTTTCTTTTGCAGGCTGTAAGACTCCAAATACTGTTAAGTGAACAGAAGTTGCACAACAAAATCAAATTTACAACCTAAACACTCCCATGTTTGCTCTCTGAGTAGCCCGAACTAGGTGCTTCGGAAGACAGCACAAAACAAAACAGAAACAATAAAATATCTATTTCAAAGCTGCTTTTTCCTAATTCCAGGCCCTCTGTGGTTACTATATACGGCCTCAAATAGACTACTCCTGAAAACAAGTACTAACTAGATTCCACAGGATAGTCTTACTGTTCCTACAAACACCTCAAATTAGTTTTCATTTTGGACAAAAACGATTACATGGGGAGGCTTCTTTTTGGTTAGTTTTTAGGTCATTACTAGAACCACTTCAGCAGCTTATTATCAGTTTTCATTGAGGAAGCAGGAAGAGAAATGAACATTTTCACAGAAGCACCGAGGTTGGAAGAAACCTCTTAAGATTGCCGAGTCCAATCCCCCTGCTCGGGCCATCTGGAACAGGCTGCCCAGGCCCACATCCAGCTGGGTTTTGAGTGTCTCCAAGGATGAATACTTCACAGTCTCTCTGGGCAATTTATTCCAGTATTAACTACCTTTAAAAGTCAGACCCAGCTCAAACAATTTGCTGCCAGCTATGCCCTTATTACTAAGGTTAAGAAATGTCACCTTTGTGTGCCTGCTCCTGCTCTTTGAGGACGCTGCTTTCTGTAATTCAAATCTGTCCGAGGCCTTTCTACTACTGCACTGAAACTGAACTTCTAGAAAACAAATCCAGAATGCTATGCCACGTCACTGCATACTTCTGATGCCATTATATTATTTTCACTGGTTTTTTTTAAGAATCTTTAAATAAACAAATTGACATTGTTCTTTTCTTCTGCAGAAAGGTTTCTGTGAAGATGACCTCAGTGACTACCATTAGTAGTGGTCTTGAATAGCTTAAGCTAAGCGAGAGCCATTCCCATGCCTATGAGTAGTTTAAACTGTCCAATGCTGCATCACAGTTCGTTTACTCACACTGATTTGCATCACCCAATTGCCTGGTTTTAAGGGAAGGAGTGGGAAGAAAAATCACCTGTGGCAACATTTAAGATTCTGCTTCTGACTCAAATGCATTAATTAAGTGTCTTCACCTAAATGCCCTTCCTTCCATTGTAACAAAATAGTTCTCCATGGTAGTGGGAAACCACAAGGCAAACAGTACCAGGCAGCTGGATATGAGAAAGCATCTGCCGTAAGAAGCAAGCGAAGTATATCACACCACCGGAATGTGTGCAGATAACCAAATTCAACTGCAAGCACAGTTACAAAATACACTGGACCAGGGAAGAACAGATAAACTGGCCATCCTAATTCCCTTTGCAACAGACAAGTAATTTCCAGAATTGTATCTTCCACATCACCTTGAAGTTGCCTGCATATTCCCTCTATTCCCTTGCTATGTTTTTGGAGTCCAACTATCTCCTTCTGTCATTTCCTAATAAATGCAGGAACCTGTGTCTCTCCTCGGGAAGGGGCAAAGCCATCTCCAAAGAAAAAAAGCCCCAAGCTTAACACTAATTGCTTTCATTCAAGGAAGGGCCCAAGAGCTCCCTTCTGGCAGCAGAACTCAGCTTTTGCAATGCACCACAGTACTCGCTCAAAAAGACTATCAAATCTGTAATGGTGTAGAACAGTGTAGGCAAAGATACTGCTGTGTGCTCAAATGAATGTGGATCTTAGAGAATGTTCTGAGCCTAATCTCAGTTTCTTTGCTAGTTTAGGACAGACAGAGCTTAATGTAGAAAATAAGACTTTCTCGCTTGATACAAGACAACCCAGGGCATATAGTGCTGAGGTAGGACTCACACCAGCAGAAGTTATGAGGAATGAACCTTTTTACTCACCTACTCAATCACATTTGTCTAGTATAAAAATCACCTAGACTGCCTTGCTAATTCTTCACAGCATCAATGAGATTCTCTGCTCTGGCAAAGGGTGCCTCTATTTCCAGCATTCCAAAGCAGGCTGGAGACAGTTTCCGGCTCTGCTGGTGCAATCATGCTTTTCTTGAAATGAGCACAGGTTCCAGATCTTTCAGACTCTGTTGTAACTATTCCAGCCCACTCTCCATCTCCACATCTCTGGCAATAAGGGAAGAGAGGTTTGTCATGAGAAATGGTTTGTCATCTCTCCCCGCTCCTGTTCGTGCCTAAATACAGCATGAGGAAACATGCCTCCGGCTGTCAAACCATGTCCCCTTCCCATGGGTTTGCTTTTTCTCCTCTATCAAAAGCAGGTAACAACAATCAATTTAAAATTAATCCACCTTCCAGACCTGTCAGTAGGTTTTGACTCCTCTTTTTCCTGTCTTTTAGGCTAGAAAACCTCTTTGAACTGGTACTGCTTTGTATAGCTTCACAGTCATGACACCACCGGTGCCTTAAGGCACTGTAGTACCTTGGTGCCACAAACACACGCAGCGCAGAAGCCAAGGAGGTATAAACAGGAAGAACAGTATGATTTGAAGCAGAGCCTCAGGTTCTTTTGAGGGACTGTCTGGACAGCAAGGTCTTGTAACTTACATGAGAATCATGTAAGAGCAATTACAAGTCTTGGCATTGACATTATTTAAAATGAGGTCTCTTCAAAGATGACAGAAGCAAATTCCGATTAAACTAAGCTTCAACACAATTTACAAATTCCTAGAAGCAATTAATTATGTACCTCTATGGCAATTTCACCACTGACTATATGCTGAAATTGTTTCATATTAAAATACGAAGAAAAGAAGATATGCAGAAGACTATTTTCAAGACAATAGGAAAAAAACACCCTACAGTGAGTAGAAACCGGTAAGTGCGACTTTCACTATTTCAAGTTTCCAGGATACTACTTTTCCAGCGTACTTCTGCTATCCTTGTCTTCGCTGCTACCACGTTTCACGCAAGAAATGGCTGAACTTTGGAGTCAGCAAGATGATTCCTTATGCACCTGCTTTGTAAATTGCTTTGGTTTTCTCTGCAGTAAGAGTTCAAGAAGTACAAGTAATTCTACGCTACAGAGAACAGGCAACACAATCTGTGCAGGTCTGCAACGCAGCAGTTAGTGGGGACTCATTCTGCTTCTGTAGCGTAATCATGAGGCGCCACACTGCAGCAGAAAAAGGCTCTTACATGATTTCTTCAAGTCAGCTACATCTTGTACATGACTTTCCCTCTTCTTTTATTTCCATGGTATAATGAAGAGAACAGAATACTGTAGGTAAAAAATGAATTATACCCTCAGCCGTAACTGCAAGATACTTACTGGTGGCTCAGGCTTCCCCTCCCTTTTTTAAAACCAAGTTTTCTAAAACAGCTTGTGTAACTGGTTTCACTGACGGCTAGTTCGATGGCAACATTAGCATAAGCCTCTCTGCAAAGTGCCACCATAAAAATTCCACTCTTGTCCCCAGGACAGGTATTGCAGAAAAGGTCTGATTCTCTCCAGGGCAATCTACTACTTTGCACTATAACACGAAATGGCAGCTTCCCCCTAAACATAAAACTACAAACAATCAATCTACATCAGCCACTCTGTCATGAATTCCTTAATGTCACCACATGTTTTTTCATATCCTTGCAAACACCAAAGTATTACCTACAAGAAAAGCACCAAAGAAACCGGAAAAAACAGGTCTTCCCAGCTGTCCATTTGGAGCTATCAAGAGGAGTGTTTTGGCACACGTGAGCAAGAATTTGTAATGCAAATTAAGCTTGTCTCTGTATGCTGTATGCCTTGGCAAACATTTCTCTTCTGGTTACCAGCATCTTATCCTCCAAGTCAAGGTAGGGGCCACAGTCAAGTGTGTAGGCAAGTACTATGGCACAGTGCGCACTGGTTCCTGAAGATAACCCATGTTACTCAAAGGTTCTGGCTTCTGCTAAGTATCTCTAGCACTATTTCCCATTACAGCTACACAAGCACAGTACAGAGCAGAAATTCCTGGAAATTTATATACTTCAGCTAAGCCGTGAGCCCAAGAACCTCCTGGAAATTTTCATCTGCCTGACAGACAGTTTCTTCTATCCGATAGCAAAATATTTGCTCTTCTTCTGTGTACAGACAGCTTGAGCTAGCATTTCCCCACAGTCACGTCTGTTCTGTATGACTTGGTGCTTCTTTTCATATACCCAGAAGCAAGGATCACTTATTTCTAATTTGTTGCAAGCAATGGAATCATAAAAAGTCCTAGAAAGTAAATTCTAGAGAACATCACCTTAAGTACGGATAAGTAACGTCTCACCTGTGGAAAAATCACTTAGCAGCGCATTCCAAAGAACAGCTTACAAATAAAGAAAAAGGTTCATTTGTAACTATGAGAATCTATTTCAGTATCTAATTAGCAGTATAAATATTTTTCTCATTTTGTTTCAAAACTAGAGCGACCCTACAACTATGCATTTTTTTTTAAACCTGCATGCTGCAGGTTGTTTATGACCGAGTACAAATCTGACTTTCCAATGCTTTTTACAGCACGGAGGGGAGAAAAATATCCCTAACAAATTTGTTACGAGAAAGAAGCCTTTTTAAAAAACAGCCATGCATACTTGCTAGATTGTTAACACTGAGGGAAAAGGGAGGATGAATGCATCCTAGGAGATCTGCCAGAGCATGCATGATGCTGTTAGGGTCCAAATTTGGGCGCGCATCAGTTCCAGTACGTAAAAGGATTTGCCCCAGCTGAGATCAAAGGTCTGAGCCGCCTGCCTCCAACGATGCTCAAAAGCAGATGCGTAATAATATATAAAATAATATAATAACATAATAATAAGCACACAAGCACAGAACAGAACAGTGTTCCCAATTACCCTCCCACCTGCCAAGCAGTTTGTGAATCAGAAACTTGCTGAGCCAAAGGTCAGCCTTGTGTTACGATGCACTTGGTGACGTGTGGGTGTTTGTTTTGTGTTTGGGGTTTTTTTTCTGAGATCCTTTAAATATGTGTCTTTGCAGACTATTCAAGCAAGAATCTCAAAGCACCTTCACAGACATCATAACTCCCAGAACTATGGTTCCAGCTTCCATGTTAATGACTCTGTGATGCTTCGCTCTTGAAGCATGATAAGGAAAGCAAGTTTTGGAAAACCAGAAATTTTCCCCACTTTGGACATTTAACAGATTTGCAAAAATCCTAAAAGTTTTACCTCCTAAAACTCTTTACTGCTACCCTTACATGCCTTCCAAATCCAAAGAATTAGATCACATCTATTTTGAAGTCACAAGAGGTGATATTAAGTCAGGGAAAGACTAGAAGCTTTACCAAGTCACCATTTAAGCCTCTCGTAGAAGCACTGGAACCAAGGACTACATTAAGTATTTGGACCGTCAGAAAGCAGAGCAGAAGGAAAGGACAGATTATTTTTGATTACCTAGCAATCTCCGAGATGCTAATTTTATATTTTGATTGGATGAATCAAGCAGAAACAATACCCTCTCAGCAGGCCTGAAATGACAAAAGAGCAGACTAGTCCCAGGGAGGATGACCAAGAGGACGGAGAAGAATGAAAACCTTGCTCTTTGGAAGGTTTGGAACTGGAAGCTACTCTGAAGACAACTCTGAATAAGTGAAAATATGAATATGTGCAAGAGCTCTTCCCAATGCAACACTCCAGGCTGCATGACTGTCACTGTTACACACATTTTTTGGAAGCTCCTAGATTGTGCCCATCAACTACAGGGAAATAATCACTAATTAGAAAGTTATCCTATCAATCAAGTGTTCAGGATACTAACTGCTATTCATTTATATTCTGAAGGTTGTTCCTCAGATTAAAATTCACGTAAGCCCATCTCCTATTGTGTATGTGATGAAATCAATTTGACAGCTTACAGCACTCAAGTTTGTTTGACTTCAAAGGGTGATATAATGACCCTATTAAAGTGTCTTCAATGGGATGGTTTACCTGGATAAGCTTCATTTAGTAACAGAGGTGATCAAACTAAAGCTTTATAGAATGCTACTATTATTTCCATGACAACCTATGTCTCTTTACTGAGGTCAGATGTGCATCTTACATTACTAGCTGCCACTCTGAAAAGGTCACCGGGCAATGCCAACATCCTGTGGCTGACGACCAGAGCCCCAGTTAACAGAAACTGAGTTTTCAAGCCTGCTGAGGCCATGCTAGTAACTTCCAAACTGCTAAACGTCAGTATCTCATAATCCTTGCAATGGTTTCTTGTAGAAAGAGCGCGAGGAGTGAAAATGGTAAGATTATAAACTGGCTTCCTCAAAGGATACCATGGAAATCACATTTTTGATTGCCAGTTATGCCACCGCATTTAATTTTCAGAGAGTGCAAAAGTATGTTCCCAGAAGGAAATGAGAACAGCGGCAATTACAAATAGCAGTTCTCAGACTTAACGACAGGAAAAGATGAAGGAGACAGATGCAGAGAGGTAGCGTTGAGTATATTCTTTCAGCTTTGAAGGATGACTGTTAGGGCTTCACGAAGTAACTTCCTATGATACCGGTGAGTTGTCACAGCAATACAGGTAGCAATAACTTCTGTCTGACTGTGTCCATCAACAAGGCAAGCATACTGTCAGACTAACGCAGTATGAAAAGCAGGAAGAGTTTCCTGTTGCAGTGGGGAAGGGTGAGGAGAAGAGTTTGTCTCATACCATGCTTAACGACAGGATGAGTAACTGGGACTGCAGTGACACAGACCTCACTAAGGAAGCGTACTATAGTCTCCCTTTTCAAGCATACAGAAGAGACACACATTTGCATTCCCTGATGTGAAACTCTCAGCATATTCACTACCCCAGTTACATACAGCCAGTCCTTCCTCAGGTGTTATAAAAGTAATCTGCAGTCAACCATTTCCTGTGGCTATCTTCTCTCCTCATCTTCAGGCTTTCCCACTAATGCAACTCAAAGTGCTTCAGCAAACCACTGTGCATTTTAGAATGACTCCTTCTTCCTATAAAACGTTAACTAGTGTGGGAAAACTGACATTTGGGGAGGGTTCCAGTCCTGAATGCTTTAATTGCAAGGCCACAGTTCTTCCCAGTCACTCATCCCAGTGCACCACCAGGCACATTCTGCAATGGCTCCCAGTAGGTTATTTTAAAAATTCCGCACTTCCAGACTAGTAACTCTAAGGGACCGGCAGACTGTATCTTACTAACAGCATCAGATGACACTAAAGTTGTCAGCACAGTCTGAAGAGCAGAGTGTTATGCTACTACACTAGCACTGCAAAGGCCCTTCCAAACACGTACGTGACCTAAAAAATCCCTGAGAGGTGCAGGTAGTAGACATTAGAGATAGCAGTAGATATGAGTCAAACTATTTAGTCAAACAGAAGTAAGAAGGAGATCTCACCCTTAATTTTTTACATGATACAGTACAAGGCACAGAGAGACAAATGCATTTCATAGTTCAAGGGCAAACTCCTGCCCACACCGTTACTCACTTTGTATTGGGAGACTTCCACTCATCTCTCACTGGCTGATCGAGCAGGGACACCACGGAATAATTATCCAACATGAGACCATCAGGGTCATCTGTCTGACCTGGGAGTTTCCCAAGAGGAAAGTCTTTCCATCGTACTTCATCTGAGTAAAAACAGCAGATAAACAAGAAGCCTGAGCTCCCCAGAAAGATTTTCAAAAAAACAAGATCCCCCCAAGTCCACAAATACTGTCTTATGCAACTCAGCCATTCAGCAACAATGAACAATCTCAGATATTCAGCAAAAATAAGTCTGAACTATAGTTCTAACTAATTTTATTTCCAACCTTACTACCTTTTCCAAAGAGTCACTGTAGTATGTGAGACAACAGGGACACATCTGGAGTCATGTAACACCGAGGAGTCCACACAGTGCAGCTCATCCAAACCACTGTGAGACAATCTCCGTTGAAAGAAACCCCACAGTATTCCAGAGCAACCCTTCATATTTACCTTCCTGTTTTAAGCATACTTTTGTTTGAAACGTACACATTGACTCACCATATGTTAATTTTTAAAAATTACTCTGCACTGAGCCATTTGCACACATATGAAGATACAAAACAGCACCTTTGCATCCAGTAGCTCATTCCCAGCGAGACTAAGCATCAGCTTCTTAACAACTTGTGGAGATTAGCAGCTGCAGTGCAACAGTGACTAAAGAAGAACTCAAGCCACAAAAGTAGAAGAGTATAAGGCTGGGAAAGCCTAATTAACCAATAGTGGGCTGGGATGAGATGGCAAAGAAAAAGAGTATGACAATGTCTTGGAAATCCTGCTATTTTTACGAGCACCTACCACTGTTTCCTCTCCGTGACTTCACATTTGTTAAATTTGGCTTCCAATGGGGGCCAGAAACTGCACAATGGGAAACCATCCATCACAACTGACAACATTAGTGAGTCCATTCCTTTATATTGCAGTGCCAAAATTTCAAACGCAGTTCCCAATAGGGAAATCTACCTTTAAATTTCTTATTTCACGACAACAGGATTTCTTAAGCCTATGTGCTTTCTTGATGCCAGAACACTTATCTCTGGAATGCTTACTAGCAGCTCAGTAAAGACCAGCAGACAGAAGCCTTCAGAAGACAAGGCACTCCACTCCAGAGAGCCAGCAATAATTACGTAGACTATTTGAGACCCTTGCTAATTACATACAACTTGGCCATTTCCTCCTCTCTGCCTGGAACCGATTTGTGTACCTGATATCTGATCAAAAACCCAAGCATTGCCCTAAACAACCAGCAGATTTGTTTTTCCTTTTATACTGTTCTTTGGCGTTTAATAGAACAAAAAATCCTGACATAGGATAGTGCTTTCTAAGTGTTATAATTTTACAAATAAAAGAGGCACAAATAGCATTTGGTAACATCCAACACAGGTGTAAGGTAAATTACCATTATACATATTCACAGAATATTCCCCAAAGAGAGGGTTTAATCTAGTACATAGTGATATACCACATGTTGTCATGGGTTTGTACACACCTACTGGCTACAGCTTCAAATTGCTTAAGGACGGTAACTACACAGATGTTATTCAAACAGAAATTAAGTTTACCCACAAACAACTACACAAACAGAATCTTCGCAGAAATCAGGTGGTTCAGGACACAATGCGTGTTCGTCCAGTGAAAGCTTTGCTTGATCTGAACCAGTCACTGAAGCAACAGACAATTTTGCTTCTGTTCTCAAATGTCCAGCTCTAACAAGCTGTTCGCATCAGCGTAACTAAGCCAAGCTGCTTAGGCAGACTTTTTTTTTTTTTTTTTGACTTGGGAAAATTTCCCTGTGAGTGGGGTACAGGAGTTCGTTGTCTTCTAACGGCTGCTTTTCTTCTTCTTCCTTTAAAAATCACTTTGCCTCCAACTCCTCTACAACAACCTCCTCCTCCTCGTGTCTTCAAGTCCCTCCATAAATCAATCATCCAAAAATCTTCTTAGCTACAGAACCCTCCACCCCAAAGAGAAAGCACAGCTACTGTAATAAAGCTAATAAAACACTGGATATACTGTTTATTCCCTCTAAAAACTTGCCTTGCTCCTTCCTTTTGCTTGTCACCATGTCATAACAGCAATTTTCCTGGAGCACGGAACTTATGAGCATTTGACTGGTGCTTTCCAGCACAGCCAAACTGTGCTTTCAAATACCCCCAAGTCTGACAGACGGAAGTCCAAGAAACACCCATATTTTCTTTGCTATTCACAGCTTGCGTGTATGCTGCCCCATCAACTGGATACACTGAAATTTTATAAAGTTAGGAAAAGCTTGATAAAAAATTTAATGAGGCAGTAACAACGTGCTCCTGGAAAAAGCACTCACGATATTTTAAGAGTTTAACACAGGTGACTCCTGTACAGAAGACTGGAAAAAACAGTTTTAAGTGATTTGGCAATTAGACAATTTCGAAGCACACTTCATTTCCGGCCAGGCCCAGAGGGCTGACATGCCTTTGCATTTCAATTTGCCAGCAACGTAGACTAAGTCTTACAAAGTCATTTTTTACCTGCAGTGATCTGCCAGGCGGACCCTTGCAGTGCTGCTCTTTTCTCAGCAATAGCCATCACGTTACCAGAATGAGCAAGTCCTTCCAAAGCATTTGTTTCAGTTACCATCTCTTCTTCCTCCTCCTCCACCTCCTCTACACCATCATCTCTCTCCAGCACATCTTCTTGTTTCTCTACAGTCTGCCCTTGATTTTTAATCTGATTTTCTTGCCTGGCCCTCCACTGTAAGCTCTCTATAGTATAAATCGGCTGTTCACTGCAGTCTGAAGAGACGCCTGGACTGGACAAAGGGCCACCTCCCTCCGTGTAAACGGAAGCAAGATAGAGAAGGTTCTTCCGCGAAGAACGTGGCAACCGAGGTCTCATGATTGTGAGGATCCTAGAAAGGAAAAGGGCAACGTAAAAGTCTTAAAAGCAAAAAAGATTCCAGATGAAGTTTTATCAAGCTGTGCGGCCTTTTGAGTTTCCTCCAGGACAGCTCGCTCATTATCTTCTCTAACAGGCAAGCGTGATTATTCCGTGGGGCGTGGATGCTGGAATAACTCCCTCATGGTGATTAAAATTAAAGACTTGGGATACTTCTAACTGAATTCCTGCTTTGCTGTTTTCATGTGAAAAAGCAACAACCTGTGCTACATCTCTGCTGCCAAGACACTTTTCTTCTGACCAGGTTGCTTCTTTAATACCTCCCCAGATAATCTCCACTTTAATTTTGAAGGTGCGATCCTTTTAAATTCTCCTCCTTCTTCTCTTTGTAGAATCAATGGGGAGATGAGCAGCAATGCGCAGGGCTTTATATGCACCTGCCACAATTTCTACTGGATGCAAAGGAAGGGACAGAAACGCAGCTATAACTCAGCGTATCACAAGGGAGTCGGCCAAAACTGTTACAGAGCACTGTTTGCTGTCCTTCTAGGTCACAGGATCAAACTTACAGCTGAAGAAGGTGCGGGGTTGCCCAGCAGGGAGCTTCCAAGCAGTTATCAGTTAGTCTTATCCATTGCAAAGGAACTTTATGGAGGAACAGCTCCTTCACGGACACCTGTTTGTTACAGTGTTGTCTTTTCTTCCCTTCAAAAAAGACAATGAAAACAACAAGGTGCTCAAAATTCATTAAAAATATGCCCTTCAACTGGCTGCATTTTTACTGGAACGCTCATCCTCAAACACGCTGGTGTTCCAGTCCAAGACCAGATGTACTGACGAAATACATCAAGGTTGTCACAAGGGACTTGTCTTGCGGAGCTAACCTAGCTGTCAGTGCATTGGCACGACCACAGTGAGGTGCAGACGTTCCCACGCTGGTTCTGTGCATGCCCTCCCAGACAGGAAAGCCACAAGATGTGTTTGTACAGTATTGTCCCAAATAAATGCAGTATACTGCTTCTGGGACCTGAGATCATTCCAGATACCTCTGCAATGAGTAGACTTAAGAGCTGGGAACTACTACCGTTCAGGGATCTTGGTACGTAACAGATATGCTTGGTGCTGACTGAAAGCATCAAACATGAACCTGTGACTGCCACAGATACTGGCAAAATTTTGGTGCAGACTGAGCCAGACCAGGAGAGGGCAGACGAGGTGGTAAAATTCACCAGCTGGAAATCTCCTCAGGGATACACTATATGGCAGTATAAAAGTCCTGTTAACAGAATTCCCGTGACACACTTTGAATAATTAAAGCTCTTCTATGCCCCTGTCTCTAGAGTGAAACATACAGTTTCTCAATTTAAACAGTTCTAAGGAGTTAGGAACAGACAACAAAATATTACTTACTACTTTTGTGTAAGTGTAGAAGGCATAAAAAATCCTGTGATAGGATTAAAAACGGACAGCAAGACTACATATAAGGAAATTGTAATGGCAGGCTTCTGTCAAGTGAGGAAAGAACTGGGAATAGGGAACTCGTAACAGGTTGCATATAACATCTTTATTTGTTATCTGCTACTGTTATTTCCTAAAACTAGTACCTGGAAAATATAGCACTTAAACACCTGATGTTTCATGGGAGAGATTGGCTTTTCCTATCTTGAGGAGGCTCCAGCAAAGTTGCCAATAACGATTTCAATTTTTTGTTAAGAAATGCATAACATACGTAAGCTGCAGGTTGAAAAGTGTAAGAAATGCAACAATAAAAGCTCTATGCTCACATGACAAAATGGAGTAATTAGGTGATTGCACTTTCCATCTAAAGGTCATACCACTCCCCCAGTTTTCTCAGTAGCACAGAAGAGACTCTCACACTTTTTACACACAGAAATTTCAGACATACTCACCAGCATTCACTTTGGCAATGCCAGTCAGCATCTCGGAAATCCAGTTGATCAAGAACTGAGGCCGAAGTTCTAAAGAGTCAGAACATTCTTTCAACTCTATAAACATTTTCTCTATTAGGATCTGTGTAAAACTTCGGGAAAGGAGGCCTGTCAGCAAAGGCTGCCAAAAGCAGTAAAACGTCTGAGGAATTTTGAACTGCCATAACTCTTTATTTGCTGCAATAAGAAGAAAAAAAAAAGAAAAGCCAAAAATCACTGTTTCCTAATTTTTTGTGAACCACAGATGTGACACTTGCTCCAAACTAAAGTAGTTTGTTCTGAGATCACTGGTTCCAGGGTACTTCCTGGGATCCTCACTGAACCTGGAACTATTATTTTCTTACGCTAGGGAAGTAAAATAAGCAGTAAATTCATAACACAGCAGCTCAATGAAAGCAAAAAATACAGTGCCTGATCTAATCACATGGTAAACCACAAGAAAATCTACCTGTTTTGCTAATCCCTTTCCAGTTTCATCTTATTTCACACATAATGAAGAGCTATTCTGTCTACAAAATAGACTGCAAAGAGAAGGCACATTGAGCAAGGCAACGCAGAATCAAAAAATCCCTCAATTTTTACTACTGTAATACAGTCACAGAAATTTGAGGACCTTTCTTGGAAAGTTCTCTGGCTGGTGTTTCCAAGAGGTCTCAGGGAAACAGACAAATTAACAATTTCTATTGCCTGTAGGTACCTAATTCTCTTGCAGAAAATCCATGCGACTCCATGTGCACGGGCACCAGCACAGAACTAAGATGCAACCGATGAATGAGGCTCAAAAACACCCATTTAGATTGCTTCAAATCTTCCATGTGGAAAAGAAACTAGTGGGAGTTCATGAAATCAGTACCTATTGCAGATAGGGCAGAGATGTAGGCTTCCAAAGATGTTTTTGCCAGGCAGCACTCAGTGCTGAAGAGCTATCCCTTCCATGGTAGACTTACGCAAAAGCAATAGCTAAGCATGGATGTAAAGGGGTCTGGAGAACAGGTTAAAAGATGTTTAAGGACCCAGATATATAAAAATATGCAGCAAAATACAGATTTCACTGTAACGAGAAAACAAGAACAGACTTGGACATAACACCAGCTATGCACTTTTTACTTAGGCGGTGCCCAAAACACTAACCTTCGTACTTGATATTCAGCATCTTCAGACAATCCATCTTTGGGATGAGAAAGCCATCACTGAGAAGAGCTTCAGCCACCATCTCCCTAGAGCAATCAGAGAGTCTTATCAATGCCACTTACTCCTTTACATATCAAAACACCACCTGCACCAGTTCTGAAACAGGTGTGAGAGCCAAATACCTGGAACCATACGAAGTGATGTAGCTGTCTGTAAGGCATTAAAACCATATGCCAGTTTTGCGCTGGATATATCCCACTAGACCAGGAGGGAATGTGCAGTTGTGCAAACTGTGTCCGGAAACTAACACCAGCCCCAACAGTACCCAGCACCAGAGCCATGCTCAGCACGTGGTTTCCAGTTGTGCTAGTTAGAATGAAGAAGGCAAAGGTTAAGGGTCACCTATTCAGCTTTGAAGAAAGGTGTCAATCAAGCCTCTTGTCCCACTTCTCTCTGTCTCCTGATAAAGGAATGAGAAACTCACCAGGAAAAATAATAAGCTGAGTGATCAGACTTCCACATTCTCCTATACCACATGCCCCTCCCTACTTGGGCTGTGCCAGCTCCCAAAGAATAAGCACATGAGTGAACCCTGTGAAACTACTCTGCACAAATCAAGGAAAGCGCTTCATTACAGTAGCTGGACTATCTGACATCTATTGTTGACAACAGCAGAAAAATATAGAAGAGTACCAAAATTAGCAGTATGTAACCTGATACCCAGTTCGTGGGGCTTTCCAGAACTCAATCAAAAGGAGTGGAGAAAGAGTCTGTAAAGTAAAAGGAATAAGGGCTGGAAACTCACTGCCAAAGCTGTTCTGATCTAGAAACACTTATGTCTCCTTCCCACAAATTTGGCCCAAAGCCTGCAATTGTGGAACCTGTACTTACTGGGAATAATACACACACTACACACACATATAAATACAAACATTCTTGCCAAAACTTCTCTCTGAACAGTGAATACACAAGGCAGTGAAATGCAATTGGAAAATCTTTCTGCAGTAGCATCACTACTGACGGGTTTGGCTCTTTGCTAGTTTTGCAAGCTGAGAGTTGTGAAACAGTTCCCCATCCCTGGCTGCTGTAAACAGGGGATTGCCCTGCATATCAGAATGGCCATTTTAATGAATTTGCCTGATCATTAGGAGTCACTCAGGAAACAGCTAACAAACAAAACCGCAAGACAGAAAAAAAAAACATTTTTATAGTCACAGAAACCAGCTTCATCTTCTCTGTTTTCTTGTCTCATTTGAAGCCTGCGCTTAGGCAAACCATCAAAAAGGCCTTCTTCAATGTAGCACAATGCAGTGAAGACAAAATTCTTATGAAAGCATTTCTGCCAGATTTGATTACTTAAGAAATTACAGATACCCTAGAGATACTATACCATCAGACTTTTTGTTGGAACAAAGGATCCACTGATGCTCTTTTTCACAGATTCACCCCATCTCTGAAGTTTCTTTAGGTTACACCCAGTAGCTGAGTTCCACACCCTTACCTCAGTTAATAGGCTGGAATGCCAAAGTTCTCAGAAAACTGACAGTGAAAGCTGGAAATGAAATCAGGCTCCTGAGATGAGTCGCCTGGTTCTAGGGCTTTCCCTGATAGATGACAAACTTTAAAAATCGCTTTAATTTTGGAAACAGCATCTCCTAAGCACATCAATTCACTGGTGCCCTGTAATCCGTGCTATCACATACACCTGAAGAAGGAAGGATGTAAAAACAATTTCATCCTACTGCCACTTACCTTCTAAAGAAATGACTGCAAAGCAGTGAAATTCCCAACACACTGTGCAGGAATTAAATGTTTCATTTATAATCTACAGCTATCCTAAAATATTTCCACAAGCAGGTCCTTTTGAAAGACATGAAAAGCCTAATCCTTCCATTTGACTTACCAGCACATAAGGACACAAGCCTACACACTGCAATAACAACACTGAAGCATCTTAACTACTCCTCCACAATAAGTGCTTTTCAGAAGAAAAGATTCACACAGAGGCACTTCTGGACTGACGGAAGCTGTTTAACAGAACGTGACAACTACACAGATTCCTTCCAAGCTGGAGATGTTGCTGGGGGCGGGATGGTTACTTTTCAAGTCTGCTCTACATCTGCCAGACCAGAGTTTCCTGTAGAAACAAACAGTAACGTAAAAAATACCGCCACGTTCTGGTGACAGCACCCTGTACGGAACAGCATTCCACTGAATCGGATTCTAGCAGCTTAAAGCAACACTTGAATTCAAGCCTGTTCAACTGTTTCAGAGGTGCCAGGCCGATAGCAGGAACGCAAACTCTTGCTTACTTGCCCACTGCCAGATATACCACAAGCAGGTCTACGCAGGCTCCCCTCACTATGCTGCTCTCAGAGTATTTGTTATTTGCTCAGGAACATCCTTCAGAAGCAAGGGGAAAAATGTAACCAAGCTTATCAGCAAAAAAGCTAGTTATGACAAGCTGTGATTAACTGTTCACGCAAGCACCACTTCGAGTCAGACTACTACCAGTATCGTGCAGTCTGTAAGCGCTCTGTAGACATTCAGTCCTCTGCAAAGCAGAAAACTGGCTATTGACGTCAGGGGGTTTGTTTGTTTTAAAGTTGCTACTTGCAAAGAGAGACTAGCGATTCCCCTTTTTACTGCACACTCCTAGGTGTGGCTCCACATTAGGATCATATGATACAAAACTCACGTGCCGTAACCTTTTCACTGAACAGAACTTCAGAGGGTTCTCTTCCTCACATACCTGTCCTCCAGCTAGTACACAGACAAAGTAGTTAAGGTTTACTAGACAGCCCTGCCTCAGAATCCCATCCCACTCACCCGATTGTCCATTCTAACAGTTTAGGCACTACTGAGATGGTGAATTCAGCCTAAAGAGTTCTTCTGAGAATCACCCATGAAATACATAAAGATATAGTGTGATGTGCTTAAGATAGAAACTTGAGATTATTTAAAGAGAAAAACATTAGCATGGTTTGGTTGTGCTAGTAGCAAAGAACAAGTATTGCAGAGCCCTGGGAATTGACCGGGTATTGCAAGTGTTTGTATTCTCAAGTATGCCATCAGTTCCAAGGGTTTTAAAACCAAAGCTGCTTCAACTCCCTTCTTCACCCCCCAGAACATGGTATTTCACAGCTTGATGAGGACAACTTTGAAACACTGGTGCATCGAACGCCACAAACACAGTCACTAGCATCTAAATTCTAAGTTTGAGTATTCTGGGGGAAGATGTAATTTGACAGACGAAGTAGATTCTTGATTCTTTTCGAAATCCACACGATCAGGGTTGCAGCCGCACGAGACAAACAGCAAAATCTGATGCAACAGGTGGTTCACGCAAAGATGATGACAAAGAACTGCTAGGACGTGACTTAACACATTTTGATGGGATACCATAAGCATGTTTCACAGAATCAGTGGACAGCAAGCGAATCAAAAGCACAGTACTTTCCAAATTAAGCACTCATTTTGATCATATACTTACAGGACAGTACTGCTCTGAAAACTAAGTTTTGCACAGACATAAACTAATAAGAGAGCATGCGAACAAGCCAGCATTAGAAAGACCCCAAATACATGATTACCTCAAGATTTAAACTGCTTCTGTTTTCCTATATGAAAAGGGATTACCTATGATCTTCTACCTGTTACCAATGCATTACAACTCTTGCCTGAACATTTCCTGCAAAACCCATTTCACATAAGATGAAGTCTCTTATTCTCACTTGAACCTTTCAAAATCCTGGTTTTGTACTGTGGCAGCCTGTTTCCCCTCTTCCACATAGCCAGTGCCAGGTTCAAATATCTATTTCTATACAAAAGCAGCTGCACTTCGTCCATTCGTGTTCCGACAGTGGCTAACAGAGGATGCTTAGGGAGAGTATCAGAATCACAGGTAAGTGCAATGACTTGCTTCCATCAGTACCTTCCCACCATCTAGCAAAACACAGTTTAAGTCATATAGAAGTCCCACGTTTAGTAATTTATGCTTCTTATTACAGAATCTGCATGCCTTCTTGTTCATTACTCTCTGCTCAGCAGCTGATGAGCAACGCCACTAAGGTGCAAGTCTCTTCCTTGCGGTTTTCTTCCAGCACAACTTCTAATGACCTCTTAAACTAATCAGCAGCTTGTATGGCATATATCTTTACATTCAAAACATCAGGAGTTATAGCTTGTATCTGTACAATGATAGTCTCTCCCGTCTACAGAGTTACACTGATTACATTTCTCAGAGTGTGACAAGATCTTTCTGCAAATACATATAGCAATAATAGAGTCTCAACACACCGGGTCCTAGAGGCCCTGTAGTAATAGAAAGACAGAAAGTATAGAAGAGGCCAAGCATTAACCTGCAACTTTGAGGAATTCTAAAGGATACTGTGAAATCAAAGTCTACGCTAGGCTCTTGGGAGAGCTTTTGAAGACACTGAAGATGCTGACATGTCTTGGGGCCAGCACAGCTAAGGCAGCACATGCTAACACACCTCGGAGACCATCTGGCACTGAAAATATTACTCATTAACATAGATTAACAACTCAATCCCCACAGATGTTGAGGAAATCAACCAATTGGTTTCTCCATGATCAGCTGAACAACACGGTGAAAAGGTAGTGCAACAGGCCTACAGACCCAGCTCTGCACTGTACCTTTCACCTCGGTTCCGTATCAGAGGTGTACCTGTTCTCTTGCATAAGGTCTTTGATCTGAGCCAAAATCCAGTCCACTTCTGAAGAGGAATCTGACCACAGCTCTCGAGACTTTGAAACAGACTGTACAGTCTGCATAACCTGAGTGAAGGAAAAATTCAAGCATTAACAGAAAACATGCTCCCATGGTGAACAGAAAGGCATTGCTATGAAGAGAAGATGCATGTGCTGTATGTACTTCATCAACAGCGTTTCAAAAAACTCACAGAAGTTCCTCTTCCTAGGGATATATTAAAAATTAATATAAGCCATGTCATACTTGGAAAAGGCCTAGATTAAAAAAGCAGCAGGCACCAAGGAGTCATCGTCCTGGCATTCTCATTCTGGTTCTAAACCTTGGTCTCCCTGACTTCAGTACAAACCAGGACTGATTCATTTTTAATAATTAACTCCACATGTGGGGTGGGGATGAGGGTGCCTACTCAGGACAAGGTTTTGCTAGTCATATTATGCATACAGTAGATCAAAATGTCAAATCAACACAGCCACCTGGGCAACCTGTAATCAGCTGAGAGCATCTGATGAGTAGGAGCAATACACAAAACAGACTACCAGGTTGTACCAAGAATGGAAGAGAGAATACTGGAGGTTAGTACTCCTCTGAAAGCTGAGTCTGTCCAGCAAGGTAAGACATGCCTTCTACTTATGCTCACAACCTACCCAAGTAGCAATTTACCATCACTACTTTCTACAAAATATTGGCACGAAGCATGTTACATCACCGGCAAGTAACTAAGCAGTTTCTTTTTGGAAGACAGTAACTACTGAGAGAAAAGAAGAAATTATTTTTCCTGCTAGGTGGGAATGTAACGTAAGATGAGAGCGGAAAACCAGGGCATTTTCAGGACTGTGATTAACTCTCTTAACCTATATATGCAAAGCTACCACTGCATGCAAAGATACCTTGGATGACAAATCAAGTATAAAGACATGACTGAAGTGACTAAAGAACCTCTAGCCTGCCCATACGAACAATCAGACAACAAAGTACACAGCCCCCATGAGAGAGCTTATTTTGGCCTAGTTGACACATTGTGGATTTATATAAACTTTTAAGTATAGTAAGTAGCTAACAAAATAGCTAGAAAAGTAGCTCTAGAGAAGATCAGATGCTGTTATAAAGACGACGTAGGTGTAAGTGATTCTGTCTTACATGAAAAAAATTAAGAGACAGACTATACATTTATGCAGGGAGACTCACAGCAGAGTCAGGTATTTCAAATGAGGCCTGGCCAAGAGCACCAGTTCCTCAGTTTGGGCAAGAATTAAGAGAAGACTTATTGCCCCAAGCAGGAAATGAGAAGAACTGAGTATGTTCGTGATCAGACTGTACTTACCCGAAACTGCTCATTCTTGTAGGATATCAGCACATCTCTGACTTTTTCTAGAAATAAACATAAGTGTATAGTTTAAACAGGGAATGGATCAACTATATAAGAGAATTTCGTACCTGGGCAAGCTGCTTAGTTCTGCTGAACATACACTCAAGGAAGACAACAGTCAAATGAAGAAACAAAATCTGATTCAGACAACACTCTGAAGACTCCTATAGCTCCCACACTTTTCCAGCAATGTAAATTTTATCAAGTGGAGTTGAACCAGGAGTTCAGTGGGTAAAGACAGGCAAGTTGGATAAATCCAGACAGCTCCAAAACAATCCCTAAATAAATCAGTTTAGAAAGAAATTGTTCCCAAAGGCAGTTCATGTCCTGATGCGTACTTGTGTTCCTCATACTTGCACTTTAAATCTATCGCAACAGCACTGTGGCTATTTACAAAACAACCATATCTTTATTGGACTTTATTAAACTTTAATTTACCATCTACGTGTAAAGTCCTTTCTGTGCTTTCTGTCCTATCTGTGGACTACTTGTAGTGTACCCGAAACAGCATCATCTTTCAAAATACTTCACAGTCCAGGTGCCATCTTCACTGCCACCTGCTATCAGGATGCCCAACAGTCAGTATCAGCTAGAGAAAACTTCAGAACTGTAGGACTGATACACCATTGCGATTCCATTACTCTGGACACATAAATCACAAAATCTACTGTATCATTCTGTGGTTCTCTCTTTCGGCAACGGGGGGTGGTGTGTTCTTTTTTTTAGTGTAGCCAGTAAGAGGAAGGAACAGCACACACTTGGATCTCACCCAACACAAAGTCAGACATACACCCAGACATACACTCTGACAAGAAAAGCGGTAATTGCTGCTGCGTTCCAAAGTTTAGTACTGCTATTTTCTGGTTTACAGATACTGTATTTATGAATAAGTCTGTTACAAAGGAATCTAGGAAATACTTGCAACAAATCCATAGATCTTAAGGCCAGAAAGATCATTAGAGCCACCTAGTGTGACCTTCCAGGAAGCAACAAGGGTAACCAGCATTTTTGCACACTCTCTGGTCCTTAGAATGGCCTGCTGTAATCTGTTACATCTGCATGCTATGTTTTGTCAGAAAAAAAATACGACTAATTGGTTTTACTGTTTGAGGTACTGTTTGGTACCTCACATGCCTCAAACTCGCAAACCAGCCATCTAACTGAAATCTCGCTTCCTGCAGTAAGTCATTCAAACTAGAAATCCACTTTGAGAAATGTTCCTTATTTTGGATTCAAAGACTTCTGATAATGAAAAAGCAACTACTGGAACAGTTTACCAAACTTTTCCCATTGTTTTGCATTTTGTATCTTAGATTATGTCCAGGTTGAGTTACCTGTGATTTTTTTTTTTATACTATTGACAGCTAGCGATTCCTCTATCCACATGCAAAGTATTTTGAAACTGGCTGAACTGCCTTTATCCTACTCTTGCTCAAGTTATGAATCTGCAGTTTTGAGGGCTTATAAAAGGACCATAGCCTACTTTGCCAGTAGTGGCCTCAATACCAAAACTGAGGCTGTCAAGACACTACAACTAATTTTTACAATGCTTGGTTCTAAACCATCCCAGTATAACTGTTGCTACTGACTAGGATACCGCATATTCAATAGAAGTAAAAGATTTTACACTACAAATTCAGTGAGCTAATACCAAAACAGTCAGTCGCCCCAAGAATCCACCAAGGCTCAAAGAGGAATCCCAAAACCTGACCTTGAGTTACATCTTTATGCATCGCCAGGGCTAGAAGATGACACATTTAAACTGCTTTCTCTAGCGTGGGACACATCTAAGCCTTGTATCTGCCATTGTTCTAGGGACACATACCATGGAATTCCTTGTGTTTCTCACAGGCCTCATGCTGTGGGGTTCGAATCTCCCACGCATCATTGTCCAACTCTGCATTTGCTTCCACGCCTTCCTGTTCCTCATCCTCATCCTCACTTTCTTCACACAAGTTATTGCCCAGCTGACGGCTCCAATACGTCTTTCGTAGCCAGTCCAGCACAACATCACAACCTAAGGGAGACCAGAAAAACATTCTCTTCTCACTGAGGTTTTCTTTGTCACTGAAAACAAAAAAAAATAGCATAGGTGGCACACTGCTAACTCGCGCGGTGAAAATAAATGCTGCTAACAAGTTACGAACCCTGAAATCACATATAATTCCATTAATGAAAACTGAACGAGTTTGAAAAAAAAGAAAAAACAACAAAAAACCCCCACAACCCATTATGACAGACCTGGTAACACCCACTCACTGCCTTTTCGGCAACAAAAAAGATCGGACACTACTATAGCGCTGCACCTTGCTCAAGATATGCCAAATTTAAGCAGAAACTAAGTCCCAGCAGTGGCGCTCTAATGAGAAAATGAGTCAATTCTTTAGCATCACCATAATCACATAACTTCTGCAACAGTAACATTCATTTTTCGGTGCACAGACTACACGAGGTACCTCACATTAGACAGAACGGAAAGAAAGCTCCTTTTCTCCCATCACTGTTTCACTACCCAACTCAATCTCAGGTCTCTGCTGAAGGTTATTTAACCGTCTCCTCAGTGCTTAACCCCAAACTCCCAGGAATCCCCTCAAACGCCATGAGCCGGTCATACATTCAGGCTCACAGTACCTACTGCATTTCTCCCTAAACGGGAATTTCTAAGAGTCTTAAGGTACCTCTAAACCATCAGAAAAAGCATTTACCTCTTTCACCGAGATGAACTTCCTGTGCTGTAAAGAAGTACGAGGGCCAAACTATTGCTTCCAGTATTTTTTTCAGGGGAAGGAGAAAGTCATACCCCTGCCCTGTGATGCACCACAGCCTGGAGCCACCAGACACGGTTCAGCTATCCCCACAGTGTAGCGGCAAACACTCCCAGTGTCTCACACCACAACTCTCCCTGCCAGGACGAGCCCACCACCTGCCCTGCAGCACCACAAAACGGAGGCAGGGGTGCTCCCTTCAGGGCCTGCAGCACTGGCATTGCTGCCCCTACCGCACCCCAGGACGGGCCCTCCTTGAACCGCCCATCAGCAGCACTCACCCTTGCGGCACAGTGCCAGCCGTGGCAGCTTCCCGTGGGTCAGCTCATGACGGAGATCCACAACCCAGATGGGGATATCCACCTGGAAGAAAGGTGTTCCCACTGCATCACGCCACAACTATATGCAGCCCTGCAAGGCTGCAGAGAATCTCTGCCAGGGTGGGAACAATCTCTTCCAGGCCACTCCTGCACCTCCAGCTTCGCATGTCAAGGGTGTGCTGAGATCCCTTCCTCCCTGATCCCACTCCTCTTATGGCCGAGGATCCATACAAATTTGGGATGCTACAGTTTAAGTTCTTCAATATTACTTGCAACAATGGAAGTCTTTTTAGACAGAGATGCTATGTATAATTTAATGAGATACTGAGAACCAGTTAAATTATATGTAAACTGATGAAATATTCTGGATGACAGTCTGTATATCAAAGATACAAATCATCTCATATATAATAAGTCAGACACTCTAATTTGCACAGAGTTTCAGATTGTTACCTCAAGCCTCTTTAAAACTCTGCAGCTAGAAAGAACTGGCATCTACATCCGTCATTTTGGTTTACAAAAGAATGACTCCCCACAACCCCCTCCACACAGTGTTGTTAAAAGACAATGCATACGCTCTCTGTATATACATAGGTTATCAAGTAACTTATTAAATATTTACCTCTCTGGCTAATTGTCTCAGAGGAATGCTGACCATTTTCTGTTTCCTTTCTGTGATCAAGTTGACAAACCTGCATGCAGGTTACACAAAAGATAAATGACTATCAAGAGCTGCAAAGAAACTCGGAACCCCAGAGACAAATCCCCCCGCATGCTGTGCAACACTGGTCCCAGAGATGCAAAGTGAAATTAGACAGCTGAATAATGCTATTCGTCCAGGTCTCTCTCTCCCAGAGCACACAGGCCTTCAAAGGCCTACCTTACAAGAGCCAGCCCGTAAGAGAGGACGAGCTCATGCGACTTCAATCTGCCAGATGAATCCAGAACCTTGCAACGAATCAGTTCAGCGGTGCAATCCACTGCAAGAGGCATTTTCGGACCATACCTAGACATAAAAGAAAACCGGGTGAGCAGTCTCAGAAGAACACACCCCCTCCGCAAAAAGCGTGGTTTTCTGGCACCGTTTTGTGATCTGTGAAGCGTAAAACGGCCTGAGAAACCGTGAGTGGAAAGACAGCATCAAAGTTGCTTTCCATAAGACTTCTATTTGGAACAGAGCAACTACACTGCTAAATGAGTTAAATGAGTGTTAAATGAGTACCTACCGACATGCTAAGCACACACACAAGATGCCACCCCTAGACCGGTCCTGTGTATGGATGCAGCAGGGGCAACATAAACAAAGCAAGGCGATCTGGGGGCCTTGGATATGCTCACTGCAGCACTCTGCCCTGAGAAACCAGCCTGCGAAGCTGCAGGCATGCAGGGCTCCTGCCTCCCCTGGTGCCCACGGGGCCAGACTACTTCTGGCATGAGCTGCATGCCCGAAGCCTACTGCTAGAAGGCGGCGCCCGGCAAGACAGAGCTGCCTGCCCGGCAGCGCCGGCGATCTGCACACACGCCCCCGGCCACGGAGCAGCACCGGGCAGCTGCGGCCCTACGGGCCCACGACAGAGAGTGTCGGGCGCGGCCTGGGGAGGAAGGCCGGCAGGGCCACAGTAGGCAGCCCAGAAGGCAGCGCGGCCCCGCACGACCGCAGCGCGCCGCCCGCCCGGGGTGTGCGGCCCGTACCGACTCTTCCAGGCCGAGACCCGGTCCAGCGCCTCCTGCTGCAGCCGACTGTCGCCGCAGTACAGCCCCACCATCACCTGGTCCCACTCCGCCCTGCCCCTCCACGCCACCACAGTCCGCAGCGGCTTGAGCCGCTTGCGGGCCGGGGACGAGCACCGCCGCCCGCGGCGCCACCCCA
>VZSC01004082.1:100412-117081 GCA_013398225.1 Steatornis caripensis
GGGGCGGCGGCGGCGGCGGGTCACTTTCGCGGCTCCCCCGCTTCCCCCTCAAGGAGCGTTGCGTGCGGACGCGCTCGGTGCCCAGGCGCTCCAGCCCTGCCTGTGCCTGTCTGTGCTCGCAGGAGGCTCAACCGCGCGCCTTCCCGCTTGTAGCGTGTTACAGGTTTTCGTAGTAGGCTGCATCAATAAATGATCCAGGCTATAAATCACCTTATTTGGGGAGGGTTTTTTTTTAAAACTTCTTTCCACTGATCTGTTTGCATAAGCACGGCGATATGCTTGCGTTAGAGGTCGGAGGGGAGGTAGAACCGGAATACGGGATGGGGAAAAAAAGCACTGGAGGTGGAAGTGCACAGAAACTACTCGCACCGGTTTGGGTGGTAGAAAAGCTAAGCCTGTAGGTTCAGGCTATCTGAAGTACCTGCGATTGTTATGATGATGACGATGATGACAGCACTACCTGTGCTTTCTCCAGCCCCTAAAGGGTAGCTTGGTCTTTCCCCAAGGCTATCAGCACTTTAGGATAGCTTAAGCTTTTTTGTTCAATATTCCAAAGGAAGATTTTGTTTGGAAAACTGTTAATCGTCCTCACCAGCTTTTTATGAACATTCTCTGAAAAGATGCCTATACTGGAAAGGTAAAAGTTCTCTTATATTCTAGCGGAAATGCAGTTAACGAAGCCCCCCTCCAACTCGGACTAATGGGAGTATCTCTGAGACCACGTGCGTCTGAATATGAGTGCATCAGAAAAATTACAGAACTTCTGCCCTGTACAAAATACTTTTTTTCTAAATTCCAAAGATCATGGGAAAGAAATGCTGAGTGAGTTCCGCTAAAATACCACCTTTGAAAAATACCTCAGTTCACTACAGCTTCAGTCTCCTCCCCTCTCCGCCCCCACCCCCCCTCCCCAATTCAGCCTTGTTCTTTGGCGTTAATAGACGTAAGCCAAATTGAAACAAGAGCTTCCTTACTCAAAAGAAGTGTAAGGTTGAGGGAACAGAACTGACATTCCTTGCCAAGCTCCCGCAGTGCCTCATGCAGTGAAAGTGAATTCTCAGAAGATACGAGGCAGGGAGAAAACTTGGAATGAGGCCCTGTTCTCTGGAAATGGAGTTGCACTTTTCATCTGCTTAAAAAATGTTCTGGAAGGACAAGCTGTTTACTGCAATCAAAGGGTCTTATTCAGAGCATAGGAACACCATGTGTCATTTTGCTTGCCAGATTATTTCTGGGTTTCAGAAATCAACTGCAGTGCAAAGGTTGTAAAAGGCAAATACTGCAGTGCTGTGGAACGGATAGGATATATCAAACTTGATGAGATCACCTGTTTCCAGAACCTCAGCAACATAACAGAAATTTAATTAAAAGGAGTATTTGCCATTCTTATTCTCTGTGGAGAGGGAGAAAGGGTTTGGTATCTCTTACAGAGAAAGAAGGGAGCAAGGACTGAACCAGCAGAGATTTCACATGCCTCATGTGCTTTCGGGGCCTGGATCTGTGGGGATTATGCTTGTGCTGTTGCTCAGCTTGTGATGTTTGGCTACGAGGTTGCTCAGTACGGGATTGGGAAGTAATGGGCAAAGATGGGTTGTTGCCCAGAATGGCCCACGCGAGATTGGCAGCAATTTGCCATTCTAGTTTGTGCAGCCTTGCTGTGGTGTTGGCTGAGAGAAAAGGCCGGGATTGTCTGTGGTGTCCATGTAGTACTTCGGGAATCTGGATGGTTAGGGTGAGTGAGGTTACTTTCACCTGCAGGTGAAGAGCCAATGAGGAGCGCAGAACCAGACTGCTATCTAGGTAAAAGGCCTACAGGGAAAACCTATTTCTTAAAAGAAAAGAGATTTCAGTGTCTCAGGGTAATGTAGGTAGTGGATTAAAATGAAAAATCCAGCAGGTGAACTGTGATAATACTTCCTCTAAAGACACATGAATCTGCTTTTCATTTGTGTAACTGAAAAGGAAGCCCCCCGAGCCTTCCTGAATAGCCTTGCTCTTGCTGGGAATAAGGAAATTCTTTTTCCCACTTTCTTTCCAGAGAGTTTGAAGTAAGCAGAGGCGATACGTAGAAATGGCCTTGGAACGTCAGCTGAAAGGAAATTTCACAAGCAGCGTGCCTTTCTTGGCTGGTATTAACAACTATATGCCAGCCTTCTTCCTGGAGTAATCAGTGACAAAAAATGCATTTAAAATCAGTGGGTGCCAAACACTAAGCTTTGGGTCATCCAGAAATGAGGAAAAAGCTCTTTAAACCAAAAAAGGAGAGAGTGTGACAAGAATATGGGAGGTCAGGTGCGTTTGTTTGTTTGCTCCTGTTGTTTTCTGTTATTTTTTTTAACTCAAACCTGAGTAAGGCACAGCCAAGAAAGATCTATGCTCTGTCTGCCTCTCTTGATAGTTTAATCTGTAATTGGGAAAATGGCCCTTTGAGATTGTTAGTAGAGAAGTGGGTGGCACAGCAGCCAGAGCATATCTGGCCTGGCAGTTGTTGCCTTCTTGTTTGAGTGTCATTCCCGGGAGCGGGGAGAGTGACTGCTGATAGGACAGCGAACAAGGGAGAGGGGCCTCTGCATCTTTTCAGTGCTATTGGCTGTTTTTGTTTTCTGGCATCTATGAGGCTTGAGCTTTGGAGACTAGCCATCAAACATCCTGTTTTCACTGAATTTGTCTCCATTCTTCCCAGTCTCTTCTCCTTACTTCTGGTTGCAGAGTTGCTGCAAAAGCACCAAGGTAAGAATATGCAATGTCGCTTCTTGGCTCTTTTCTCACATGAGGATTGCTATGTTTGAGTAAGAGGTATTGGGCATTCTAAGCAGATAAAGGCAAGTTTAGCTGGGATCTCAAAAATCACTCTGCTCTTTAGAGAGCTAGGCAACAGAGGCCAATAATGTAACTCCAGATCTGCTGAGTGCTAAATTAATCCAACCTTCTCAGAGTGACGCTGTGTGGATTCCTGTGCAGCAGGTACTAAGCAATGCCTGCACCCTAATTTTAGTCCTTGTGCCCAATCCTGCTCTCGTTGAAGTTACTGGAAGTTTTAGGGTGAAGCTGCATCAAGCTTCACGTATGTTGGGATTGTCAAGGACAGCAGATGGGCAGTAATTCTCTTGTGCCTTGAGCGTGTGACCAAGCCGCAGCTTCCAGCCTTTTCTGATAAAGGTGAGTGAGGTGATGTATGTGGTTCTTTACTTCTGGGAGTCTCCCCTGGTGCAGGGCTTGATTCCCTGTTGATCCTGGGTGGAAACGTTTGTTGCAGAAGTGACCCGTGACTCCCATGCTCAGCACTTTCTGCAAAAAAGGGAGGAAGGACAACTGGAATTTCTGTGTGCGTGGTCTCAGCACACTGAGCAGCCATCTCAGGGTGAGAGAGTCCAAGCAGGTAAGATAGCCAGGCTTGCTCTGTTGTGAGAAGGGCCAGAACTAGAAATGCAGGGCATAAGAGAAGGTTGGATGGAAATGTGTAGGAATGGAGGAGGGGACATGGAGGGGTACAGACAGAGAGGAGTGGTACACGTGGGTGAAAGACAGCCCTAGTCACTTTCTCAAGACCGTCCTGGGCCTATTCTGCACCTCTCCCATGTGCTCCTGAGGCTACAGAAATCCTTGGTTTCCCTCCCTTCTTAGAATAATGTTCATAAAGCAGGGTTCGCGTTTCTCCCAGGTACGTTGGATTTTGAAGAACAAAACGGGGGATGTATTACAGGAAATAAGCAACTGAACATGCTTTCCAATGCCAGAGCCTTGGCAGCAGGTTCTGGTGCTATTCTGAGATGTCAGCCAGCCCTGAAGGAGGAGGCAGTATGTTGTTCTGCATTTCTGTCTAGTCCAGGAATCCTGCATATAGATTTCAGGTAAGGAGCAGCTTCCTGCAGAGGGAAAGGTGGTTTGGCTCAGTGGGACTATGTACAAGGAAGACTCGAGGAAAAAGCATCGGTCAGACAACCTGAATGTTCCCACCAGGCAGCAGTATCTCTTGTGAAACTTGTTATGCCCAGATCGACACAGGAGGTTATTTAAAGACTTGTTTGGAGAATAAGCTGTTGATGACTGGTTTATGTCTTTGGCACGTGGAGGTCTCTGCAAGAAACTGCTTGTGGAGAAAGAAATTGGGAGTGGAGATGGAAGAACTAGACAAGGGGAGAGATAGTGGAAGGAATGTCTTGGGAATGAGAGCTTTACCTCAAATGAGTTTATTGCAATTATTATCCACAGTATATGAATGAAGAAATGTGGTGAAACAGACTCTGGGCTGTGTGCTCTGTCCCCATGGGGAGAAGCTGAGAGAGAGAGAGCGAGCGCAATGCAAACCAGGTGCTTGCCATTTTATTTGATGCGTCTCCTGAGAAGTGCTCAGACAGTACAGCTATGAAGCCGAGTCTAGCAACAGGCACTGAACATGATGGGGAATGGCAGGAGTGCCTTCCTCCCTGTAGGAGATGCAGGTTTCAGGTATGAAATGTGCTTTAAAAGCACTGGAATGAGGTACCCTGGAGAACCTTCCTGCTCCGAAACTTTCTTTACTTTTAATTTGTGTTCTTCTCTTTTTTGACTGAAGATAAACAAGAGCCTGTGAGGACTGGCACCTCCCGCTTCCCTTGCAGATGGAAGGCTCCAAGGAAAAAATCATCCTGAATATTGGGGGAGTCAGATACGAGACATACAGCAGCACCCTCCGGACCTTCCCAGGGACCAAGCTGTGCAGCCTAACAGAGCCCCATGCCCCAAGCATCTACGACTATAATCCCACCACCAAAGAGTTCTTTTTTGATAGGAGTTCTGAGATCTTCAGCTACGTGTTGAACTACTATAGGACCAAACATTTCCACTGCCCCACTGATACCTGTAGGTCAGTCTTAGAAGAGGAGCTGGCTTTCTGGGAAATAAATGAGACACAGCTAGCATCCTGCTGCTGGCTGAAGCTGAATAACAAAGAAGTGCAGCCAGAGGAGTTTAACGTTTGGGATGAAAACGAACAGACTGACGACCAGTGCCTCATAGTCCAGACAGAAAGAAGGGACTTCAGCTGGCGAACCAGGTGGCAGCCAAAGATTTGGTCTATATTTGAAAAACCTTTTTCCTCTTTCAGTGCTAAGGTAATAGTTTATGTGGAGATGGACACAGCCTGTGTTCTTTGGGATTACTGGAATGGGTCCATGAAAAATGCTAATGGGTTCATAGTTTTGATAAGTATGCTTTGAGTCTCAGATTAAAAAGAAAAAAAAATTTCTTTCTTCTCATTAACAGAAACCTCCTTCTTCTCTCCTCTTGTCCCCGTTTTCTGTACAAAATGCATGCCCCGTGCCCCTCTGAAATGTCAGGCAAGGAGAACAACAAACACAAGTCAGAGACTGCAGAGAATGTTTTCTGTGCTGCTGGTATTTCTGGAGCCAATATTTAGTGCTGAAGAGGCCCTCAGCGTGAGTCTGTCCGCATTGCTCCAGCTGTCAGACATTTCCCCCTCCGTACAAACTCCAGTGTAGAAGTTCAGATGGTTTTTTCTTTGACTCCAATATTCTCTATTTTTCAAATCTGGAAGGAGAAAATGCACTCCATGTGAGCAAAACAATGATGATTTGAGAAAGATTAGTCTGAGATTGTACTGTGTCTGTGGAGGCGATCCTGGGGTTGTAGGGGGGTGGTGAGGTTATGCAATACTTTGTTGGACTAATTGCATGTTGTGTGCCTTTTCCTCCCTCTGCAGTGCTTAGCTTTTGTTTCTCTGCTGTTCATCGTTGGAATTGTCATCATATTCTGTGAGGAGACCAAGGCACAATTTGAGTTCTTTACCGCTAACTTCACCTCTGTTGGCTATTCTGAGGTATCCCACAAGGACCATGAACTCTATTACCACCAGGCTGCCTACTTGCTTCATCTGGAGCTTTTCTGCATCCTCTGGTTTACTTTTGAGTTCTCTGTGCGATTTTGTTTCTGCCCAGACAAGAAGTTGTTCTTCCGAAATCCCCTGAACGTGGTTGACTTCCTTGCCCTCTTTCCAGTTTATATTGAACTCTTTGTGGCCGGGCAGATTCAGAGAATGCCAAGCCTGGGGCTTTGGTTGGGCTTTGTTCGCATTGTCTATCTCCTCAAACTCCTGAAGATATCCAAGCTGATAGAAACGCCACTGATCCTCAGGGTTCTGTGCTACACTCTCAAGTCTATCCTTAGAGAGATTTGCATCCTGATGATGATTTTGGCCTTTGAGACCCTCTTCTTTGGCTCTCTCTTTTTCTATGGGGAGTTGCTGGGTAGCCATCCCTCCTACACAGGGGAGCTGCACTTCACTGACATTCTTGTTTGTTTCTGGTGGGCTTTGATCACACTGACTACAGTGGGCTACGGAGATGTTATCCCTCTCACCACAGCTGGCCAGGTGACGGCGGCCTTAGCTGCGGTATTTGGCATGTTAACTATTATCATCCCAATACCCATTTTTCTGGTGAAATTTAAAACCTATTATGACATTGCTATCTTCAAACAGAAGCTGAAAAGAAGCAAGAAACATTAACACTTCAGAAACTCTGTTCCCGTTTGCCTTTAGCAATAAACCTTCAGCATGGTTTATTCCCTTTGGTGGGAAGGGAGTGCAAATAGTTCTTACTGCATTTACTTTCTGCCTTAGCATATTTCAGACCATTGGTGAGGCCTCAGGTTGCAGTACTTGATAGACAACTGATCAGACCTGTTGGATCCCATGGGTCTTTCTCATATTGTACTTCATCCCATGCTCTTTTACATGCCACGGTTGATCTCTCTCATCTAGCTGTTCGAGCACAGGCTGTGATGCTGCATCATAGCCTGACTGTGCCCGGTTCCATGACCTGGGGCCACATCATATTCCCGCAGCTGGCATACAACCCACGATGCTAGCTATGCCCTCCATCGCCTGACAGACCGTAATCTCATTCTGCACGCTGGGAAAGTCCTTGTGCACAGTCCTGCTCTGACAGTGAGGAGGAAGCATGGGTTATTTGGGGTTTTTTTAACAATATTCGGTTTCCTCATTTTACCTGAACGAGGCAGTACATGTGATTTGCCTGCACTCACACAATGATGTAAAGAAGGGGGAAGGCTGAAATGAATACCTGTGGTCCCGAGAGCCAGCCCTGTTTGATAACCTGCTTTGTAGGCTCACAGGAATTGAGCCCTCCAACAGCAAATCCTTTTTGGCTCTGCTAAGGTCAATGGCAAGGTTTCCTTGACCTCACTCGGTAGGGTCAAAATTTCATTGGACACTTCCAGTAGATCAACACATGTCAACAGTTCTTGATTTTTATGTAACAAAGTCACTGAGCCGCTAGCCAAAATATCTATATGGGTTTTGCTATTCAAAAGGAAGAACATAATCTACAATATTCGATATGATTTTAATGCCATTTACTTTCTTAAAGCATAGATATAAACTAGGAATTTTTATCTTTTAACTGGATGGTCTTAATTTTTGCGTATGTTTAATTTTGAAATAACAAATATTGTTGGGGTATAACCCCTCACCCCACCCCATTGCTTATAGAGCAGGATGATGTGCTAAGATTGTTTTGTTTAGTAAGTAAAAATGTCTGTATACAATAACATGTATGTATTTCAGTTTCATTAAGGTTGCATTTTAATTGCAGTTTTGATTAAGTTTTGTCTGTCACTGTGATTTTTTTCTGTTCAGAATAGTATTTTAAGGCTGTGTTATTTTTGTAGAAACACCAGGTGCCTTCCCTCTATTCCAATGCAATTCCAATGAATTAGTTTTTGTCTAAAGACAAAGAAAAAATACCGCAAACATTTCAGGCACAAAGCGCATCAGAAGTTGGAGACACTCTGGCAGTGGAAGAATGGTCTAGGTGTTCTCCTGCACCCACCTTTGCTATGCATAGAGTGGAGGGGGTGAGCAGGGTAAAGCCACGGATGCTAATGCGTAGGAATTTCTCTTAATTAGATCAAGCTAGTGCAATGTTTTCTGTGGACATATATAGTCTTCTTGGAAATTTGTATTAATTGCAACTGTTTAACAGAGAGTTACCAGGCCTGTTCTAGAGTTTTCCCCAGTCTGGGAAAGGGTCCACAATATAATCATAGGCTATGACCCCATTTTAAGAATCCTTGTCAAATCTGCTGGAACAGTTAAATCTTACTGGCTGCGAAGTTAGGAGGTGGTTCAGAACGCTGCAGTGCCTATTTCTGTGTTTAGCCAGCTCTGCTGGTGTACATCCATGTTTCAGCAGGTGCTTCACAGGAGACACGTTTTCTGCAATTGAGGAGAGCAGCCTTCACTTCTGCCCCCAGAAGAGGGTGCTCTCAAAATGCACATGGCAATCCCGTTTCGGCACAGGAAGCATGATGTGAGCACCACAGCAAGGTATTACACTGCTCTCTGTAACACGACTCCATTTAGATCCAAATGTACATTCCTGTCACGTCAGTTAGTTTCCACCCGTTTGGCATAAAAACATCGGTTACAGCAGGAACATTAAGTCAACGTTGATGTGAAACACGAACTGTAGTTCCTCTGCATCAAGGATCTATCCCTGCTGAGAACTCAGCACTGGTTTTATCAGAGGAAGAATACATACTCTGAGTTCAAAAAACCTGCGTGGAGTTGGTGGCAAGCAGAATTAGTTAGATCAATAGTCGTCGTTCAGTTAAAGAGCGGTATTTGGAAAATCATCATCTATGAAGCATTGCCAAGCTTTAGTTGGATTCCAATACCTTGGTCATGATCTTTGTAATGTAAATGCTACAGTATCCTTGGGGAAATCCCTCATTTTCTGAGAGTCAAAGTGCTATACATACAAGGAAAACAATTACTTAAACAATACACTTAGCTCATCAAAGTCCTTCCATCTTTATTGGAAGTAAACAGAAAAAAAGTGAAGAAAGCCCACTTTTCATAGACTCATAGAGTATCTCAAGTTGGAAGGGCACCATAAGGATCCTCCAGTCCAACTCCCTGCTCCTCGCAGGACTATCTAAAACTCAATCATATGACCAAGAGCACTTTTGACTTCTTTCATGAAAATACCGGTAAAAAGAACACATTTCTGCAAAACGGCTTAGGATTTTCCAGCAGAAAATTCCCCTGAGCGTGCTGACCAGCACTGTTAACTTGTGCTGACCTCTGAATCAGCATGGGATAGATGCAGCTTCCCGTCCTTTCATGTTCCCGGTGCTCCCCAGTGTGGAAGGATGAGGAGTTGCTTGTCACTGGGAAACACCAACACAGTTTCACACAGCACAAAAGTGGTAGGGAAAAAGTGCCTATTCTTGGCAATATGGCTTTGCCAAATCAGGTGAGAGTCCCTTCCCTTCTCTAGACCATGCTTCTCTCTCTCGTGGAGCCTTTCAGATGCAGATTTTCCAAGCAAGAGAAGCACTGCGAGGAGTTGTGCTTTAGTGAGTGATAAGGGAAAAAGCATTGCTGCCTCTGTTTTCCACCGTAAGAGCAGTTTGTGGGACAATTCCCTGATGACTCCAGAAAAACCCAACAAAGGAGGGTACTGAGGCTTATCCATGCTTATGACCTGCTCCTTTGGCCCTGTTGGGGAGTTGGCAACCGTAGTCTCTGATCAGCTGTCAATGTCTTTAGCAGAGCTTGGATGGGAGTAGGGAGTCAGGGCTCAGGCCACAACCGATCTAGGAGTAGATGAGAGCAATGGCATGGGGATGGATTGTATCGGACTCCCAGACATGATTTCTAGGTGGGTGGTTTCCTTAACCACCCATGCCATGCACTTTGTGCTTAGGAGTCACCACCTTCCCAGGTTGCTATATTCACCCCCAATGCTTGTTTTCTTATCGTACTCCAAAACTCTTTCACTTAAAAATGAAGTATTTAACACAAATTGTCTCACAGTGGGTTAAGGGCCAAACTGTTTCTGATGCCCTGCTTGATAAGTAAATTCATGGTCACGAGGTCTCTGTAGACCCCTACACCCTTTGACATTTCCATGTTAGCTTGGTTTCCAAGCTAGGTTTCTAAAGAAATGTGTTTTGTGGCTGGTGCCCATCCCAGCCAAGCACTTTCGGACCAGCATTGACTACTCATCAGGAGCAGCAGAGAGAGGAAGAAAAAATCCTTCTGCAGCAAGACAAAATGAGCCATCCTGGTTATCAGTTTTCTTGCTCAAATGAGATTTTTGAGGCATAACTGCACAAAGTGATGTTCTTTGCTGCTGCTGCTGCAAGTGGGAGCCTGACCAAGGTAGCCAAGCGTGCTGTGTCCCATACCCTTTTCTAGTGTTAATTTGCAGCCAGTTTCATGGTCCATCTCCCTACCCCTTTTGGCACAGAGCAGTAGGAAATTAGCTGGTGCAATTTGATCTTGTGTCTTCTGGCACAGTTGCAGAGCTTGTGAGGTGTGCGGGGTTCACACTGAGGTAGAGGACTGCTCACAGTGGCCATTCATCACTGTTAGATAATATTAACTCCTGCTTGCTTCCCAGCCGGTGGCAGCCTAAAAGCAGTTAAATGTTCAGCACTCCTGTCCCTCTCTTCTGAGTCTGTTTTCTTAGTACTGTCTACACCTGATGGGCTGAATTTCCAGTGATTTTAGCCACATTAACTCCACGGCACCCCCAAATACTCCAAAGCATGTGCTAGCTGCTGTGCTTCTTGGGGTTTTGACAACTCTGTGCTACCTGTGCTTTGAACGTGGTGCAGTTATTGGACCCAACTTGCCCAAGGCTGGGAAGAAGCAGCAGTAAGCTCCTTGCAAGAAATCTCTTCGGTCAAGTGTTTTGTTATGGGAAGGGCCAAACCCCTCCTACTCCTTCTCTCTTCCCCTACGAAGGCTATTACAGACACGAATACTGTTCGCAGAAGGGATAGGATGTCAGACTTACTGCACCCATGAAATGGATGAGAGGGGCCACTGGCAGAACTCAGGACACTTTCAGAGAAACGAGCCATGTTCTTGGCTGAATATCCTGAATACTGCCAGCACCACGACTGGTGAGAGCTTGTTGTGCCAGTGAGGGCAATGACTTCCCTGGGCCCTCAGGGTATGGAAAATTTAGGGTCTGGTGCAGCACACTCCTACAGTCGTTCAGCCCGCATCTGCGCAGGGCATCTGCACAACTTGTCCGTGGGCAGAGTGACTCAGCAGCAAAAGGAAATTCGGTTGCAGATAGTGAAGTCAGAGCCTAGTGAAGCCCCAGGCTCTGACTCACAGAAAGCAAATGCATTTGACATATGTGGGAAGTGAATGAAAGTTCCCAAATCTGGATGTTTCTCACTACTCAAGAAGAAGCACCCCCAAGAGCTATGCTAACTCTCAGACAGTCATGCTATTAAACTAGTGCAAGTAGTGCCCCTTCCAGATACTTCTGCCTTTCTGTGGTTTTGTGCAACTGTAGCACTGCTCCCCTGGACATATTTAGATTTGATGTTGTTGTACTTGTCTGAAAAGGTTTTCATTCAGATCCCACGAAGTTTGCAAAGAAGCGATGGAAAATCTTTGGTGACTGAATGATGGGAGAGTGTGTGTATGTGTGGGGGAGCCTGTCCACTTGCTGTGGCCGGGCAGCTTGTAACCGCTGTGATGCTACCATGTGTGGAACAAACCTGTTTTCAGCCTAAAGGTTGTGCCTGGAAAAACAGTTGCTTGCCGTAAGGCTAGATCCTTCCTGCCTAACACTGACAATCCCTCTTTCAGCCTATCCCTGACTGCAGAGGAGCACTGGAGGAAAACTGATGAGGAGTGACCCTCTCTCATAATTCCCCACCAAAGGCCTTACTTGCAGCCACGCTCCCTCCTGGCTGCCAAACTGCAGAAGTCATCCTCCAGTGAGGCCACCTTTGTCACTATTTATGGAGGAGGCATGGATGGTGTAGCGAGGTTCACTTTAATCTACTGCTTGCTTAGTTTTCTTCAAAACAAATCTCCATCCCACCATTTATTTGGGAGCAAAAAATGAAGTGAATATCCTTCCACCACACCGGCCTCGCACAAAGTCATCCCTCTGTGCCCTCTGTGTTAGCAGTGTTAATCATATCCATATCTATTCATATGGTTCTTGGCAGCCAGTATGGTTTCAGAGCATAGATCGGATTGCAGTTTGGGGCTATTGCTTTTTGTCTGTTAAAAAGCTTGTGATGGAGTGCACAATTCTCTCTTTTCATATTGCTGTCTTGGAGGTATATTTAATAACAATAATTAGAGTGCACAGGACTCTTCATCTTTGAAGTGCTTCCTAAAGATGAGACAATTAGTCCACACAACTTACTGGTGGGTAAACCCTTACAATTTGTCTTTGGGATTATCAAAGAGAGGAAAGCCTCAACCCCTCATTCACCAAATCATTTGAGATTGTGCTTCATTTTAAGTATGTCTGGAAGTGATGTACATGTTTAAGTGAGCTTCGGATCCCAGCTACCTGCTTGGGGCTAAAAGCTTCCTTAAATTCTGGACCAGAATGGACCCATGCTGGAGGACAGTGAATGTGTGAGCATTTCTGGGATGGTCCTTCCCTCATAGCCCTGATTAGCTGCTTCAGGTAATAACATCATTGGTAGTAACATTGAGGACATAGCACCAGCAGCTTTAATGCAGTTTGTTACCGACCACAGATAAGTGTTTGAGTAACTTAAAGCAGTGAAGTCGCATCTTCGTGGTTCCTGTTGCTTTCACTAACTGCTGTAATTTGCACTTTACTCATGCAGCATAGATGGAGGGTGTCAGTGCCTCCGACTATTTTTCTTCTGAAAAGTTTTCCTGCCTTTCTGCTCTTGAGCTTTAGGGACTGGAGATCTGCAATTTCTAAATGCATCAAACAGAGCCACAGTGCTCTGAGAAAAACTTCCTGCATCCTGACAGTTTTGCAGAAAGACTGTCTCAGGCTTTTGCTTTTCCATTCGGGAGATTTCTTAGCATGACTTAAAGCTGTCAGTGTTGCTGTTGTTGCATGAATGGAGAGAAACAGACAAAAAAAAAAATTATTAGCTACTCTCTCCCTTCCTACCCTGTTTGTGTCCAGAGTTAGCAGAACAAGACAAGAAAGGAGCAGGGAGATGTAGCAGAAAAGGGAGGAACAACACAGCTGCATCAACCAAGCCTCTATTACCTCCGTCAGCTGAGACAAGTGTGGCCTCATTCTCTGCCTTCATTTTGATCAGCTGTGCCTGAGGCTCGTTTGTCAACTTAGAGTCTCGCCAAGGATAAACAAACACATCACTTTATTATTCAGCACTTTTTTAGCTCCAAAGAAGTATCATTTAGGCTGAGGATGACTCATGCCAAGGTCAAGATGGTGAACCCTCTCACTGGAGAGGGGATGGGAGATGGATGTCTCCCATACTGGAGTCATGTGTTCCTCAATCAGGATGCAACGTCCTTCCTGTCTGCAAAAGAAAGCAAATGTCCTACTGAGGGAGCTTACAAGGGCCTGTTTCTGCGAAGCACACAGTTATGCTCTACGAGAGGGTTTCGGGGAGAGGACGCTCATACGGTTTCAGGGGGTGCCCTTTCCACTATTTTGTGGCTGTAGTCAGAGGAGCTCGTGGCCAACACACGCTAAAAAAGCATACACAGAAAGTAAGGATTTTAGAGGAGAAAGCCCACTCTGCCAATCTATCACAGTTGCTGAAGGTGCCAGAAAAGACGTTCTCCGCAAGGGTAGCTAAATGTAAATCACACACACACACCCCACAAGGATCTCCACATGGTCGCAAGCTGTGAAATTCCTGTATCATGGAAAAGGAAGGGACAGGAGAGCTCAAGGAATAGAGACAGCGCTCCTGCGGGTCTCTACCCTTCCTTGCAGCAGGGTAAGTTTGCATACAGTCTAGCAAAAGACAGGTTAGAAATTAGCCTGACTGTATACGCTGCTGCTCCAGTCTTTGTTTCTCTATGTTATACACCATGGAACTTTTTACCTATAAAAAGTCCAGTTCTCTCCTGAACAGGCAGAAATTCTGTGGTCTCAGTGATATCCTATGTCAGGTTAAGTGCATACTGTGCTAAAAAAAATAAAAATCTTTAAAGTGTTGCCTTTAAAGAATTGCCTTTTCAGTTTCATTGGATACCTTGTCTTGTGACAGAGTGTAGAAAGCAGACTCCAGCTTATTGCTAGGTATGCTTCTTTTACACATTTTCATTTACGGAACACTTCTCTAATATCTGCCATCTTTCTCACCTCAGACTTTCTTCTGCATTGTTGTATATGCCGTGTCTCTTCATACACGCTCCTTCAGCTCCAGCAATGCTGAAATCTTTTCTAGGGTTAGCCACCCCCAGCTATTCCTTACTGTTCCTCAACTCCGAGCTGCTTGTGTGAGCTCTGCTAGCCTAGTGCAGTAGCGATAAGCTGGAAGGATATAGTCATGCTGTATCCTTCAGGGAAACACAGACTGCCGCAAAGCCACTTAGTCTACCAGTGCTCCTGTTTCTCTTCATTGGAATCCCTCGTGTTCTGGATACTTCCTTACATCTTCCTCTTTCTTCCCTCCTTATTGGGAAGCTGGAAAGGACAGAATATCTAACATTCATGCTGTGCCTCCCTGGTCCAAGCAGTGCCTGAAACCCAGGCCAAGCCTAGCACCCCCACTCAACCTGATGTTGGCCTCAAACTTTGCAACCGTTTCTGGGTAAAGTTCACTTGCGTCCTTCCTCTGATCCGAGCCCTGAAAAGTGTGGCCTCCTTCCCCTCGGAGCCCGTCAGCTTGTGCCATATATTTCAGGTGTGCCTGTGTAGCACATTTTCCCCAGCCATGGGGAAACTCAGAAGCAAAAGTTTGGTTGGGAGATCTCTTCCGTGACTCATCTGTGCTAGGGAGGGGATAGTGTTTTTTTTTCCTTTTCTGCAGCTTGGAGAAGTACATCCTCTAGTGCCTCAGCAGGCCAAGTTTCTGACTTGTGTCTGGGCTGCTGCACTAACGTAGTGAGCGCAGGGCTGGTGGTGGGGGATTGCGCTCTGTGTGAGCAACACGAGGGGAATCATCCTTTTAAAATATGCCTTTCTCTCTCCCTCCCCCACCTTCCTTTTTCCTCCTTCAGTGTTGTCACCTTGTAGTATTTTAATCGGAGGAAGCAGATACATCAAGGAAGTCAATGGCAGGGGCGAGGTGGGCGGGGGAGTAGAGAGGAAGAGGAGGAAAATCACATCACAGCCCAGTCTGCCAGTGTAAACACTTGATGATTTCCTGTTATTGTAGCCTAAAATGTACCATGACATCATTTGCGGGCCTCCCAGAATCACCCAGAAGGGGGAAAAGCCAGCATTCCCAGCCCGCCCCCAGTGTGAATCCAGAGGATTCAGACCCTATAAGGCAGTGAAGCTCTCCAAGCAGCAAAGAAAGAGTTTTGAAAGCTTTCTTGTTCTTGGCAAAGTGGAAATTTCACAAACAGGAAAAACTGCTTTTACTTTTCCTAAAGGGGAACCGTTTATCCCTCATGAAATATTGATGCCTTGTACCATGGTTACTTTAGAAGCAGAGCTGAAGTATAAGAAGTGCTCTTAGCTGAGGACAAGCATAGGGGAGCCCCTCACCAAAATCTCGTCATTTCATCGTTCCCGGACGTCTACTTTTTAATAGTACCCACGTTTATTCCAAATCACTCTACAAACAAGTTAGTGAAGCCAAAAGCTGTGGATTATAGAAAACAGTCCAATATGGAATTAATCTGATAATTTCGAAAGGTGAAGCTAGCCCTCAGTATAGCAGAGATTGCCAGTGAAATGTTCTTTCTTCTTTCCTGAGCATTAAATCAATAGAGACTTTTACCCGGATAGTGAAGAGCCGAGCTCTTCTGAGCCTGGATACACGAACTATCCTGGAATTTGACCCAGCGGGCCAGACTTGTGTCTCAGTTACAGTTAATCCTGAATCACTGCACTCAGTCTGCACCACTGTAAGGAGGAACAGAATCAGGTTCACAGAGATGAGCTCTCACAACTTCTCGGAGAGGGATAATAACTAGGCTGATGCCACACCGCACCCTTCAGCTACAGTCTCCGTGGGCAGCCTTTCAGACAGACCACAGTGGGCCATCTGCAAAGTTATTTTTTTCCTAAGCAAGGTAACAAACGCCCTAAATACAGGCTGCATTTGTAATCATTTGGACTGATACCCTCCCTTGCACACCTGCCAACTGCTTGGCAAACGTCGGTAATTATAGTGTAACCTCTTGTTCTTGTAACAGGAGAAATTAGGGTTTTCATGTTACGTGTAGGGAAACTGAGCCACTGAGATTAAATGAACCACTACCTTACAGAATACTGTGTATTCTCGTAGTGTGGGCTAAAACAAATCCTATACCTCCAAATAGAATCAGAAAATTAGATTTGTCTTACCATAAAGTATACTTGAAAAGTCTGAACAAAGAAGAAGGGGAGAATGATACGAAAAAGTCTAGGAAATATAGCACAATTGGGATTGATATTAAAAAGAAACAGAATGGTCTTGCAGTTTACTGGACAAAAAATAACAACCATGTATAAGTTTTTCTGTTATTACTCTCACTTGAACTTACTGGAATACAAAATACAGGCATGTACAGTCCAGGAGGTTCCTGCAGAGCATTGGTGATAACTTTTTAACGCAGGTGGTGGAGGAGCCAATGAGGAGAGGAGCGATCCTGGACCTGATACTAACAAAGAGAGAAGGACTGGTTGGTGATGTGAAGGTTGGGGGCAGCCTTGGCTGCAGTGACCACGAGATGGTGGAGTTCAGCATCCAGCGTGGA
>VZSC01004082.1:119173-133000 GCA_013398225.1 Steatornis caripensis
CCCGCCTGGATGCATTCCTGTGCAACCTGCTCTAGGCTAACCTGCTTTAGCCGGGGGGTTGGACTAGGTGATCTCTAGACGTCCCTTCCAACCCCTACCATTCTGTGATTCTATGAAAAGTGGGTTGTTCCCCATGAGCTATTTTTGGATAGGAGAATGAAGCCGTTCAATTGTTCACCATGCTGAACTCTTTCCAAAGCTGTATATACAAGATGATTATGACTCGTTAAGTAGTTTGCTCTTCATGCTCAACTGAAGCGGACTTAAACTTATGCACGACTATGTCTGGACCCTGCACCCGATGAAGTCAAGGGCTGGGTTCTGAAGACAGCATCAGGAACGTGCACATTTATGCCCAGTTCTGCTGTGAGCAAGGCACCAGCAGAGCAAATTGTGCAGATAGCACTGTGATAGCTGCAGGGTGTTGAGGCCTTGAATTAACTTCTGTTATTCTGCATCTCATCAGAGTGCTGAGGTCATCAGTTCGGCTTGGCAACAGAGGTGAGGAGAGGAGTTCCTTCTAAACCCTGAATTTGCCAGATGCAGTGTGCAGTTATTCTGTCCCTGGGATTTTTGCTGAGTCGTACAACACCACATGGCCTGCTAAATGACACGGGCACCAGCAGCAGGGCTGAGTACCTGGCAACAGATGGGGGATTGCAGTTCTCTGGGTGTGGGTAGCTGCAGAGTTTTGTGTGGTGTGAATGTTCATCTAGGATGCCGTCTTGTGCATTTATAGGATATTGATCCTTGTTTGTGCAGCAGAAAGTTTGGGTCGTGTGCTGAGTGTCTCATTTCATTCCCACAGCACAGGAATGACTTGCCGATACACGACTGCTCTTCACTTCATGCTTACGCACTGCAGGCTGCTTCAGTTCTCCGCAGGGCAGGATAGTGTCGCATGATTTTTGATATAGCTAGCCTTTGATGCTAGATATTTCCCATTTCAGTTCTGTGGCATGATGTGATGCTGTGTTTCGTGAGTATGACAAAGATAAAAATGGTACAGTACTGTGATGTAGTATGATTGGGATTTATCAGAATACTTCACCCCTTATGACAAATACAAAGTGGTGTAGAGAGAAGATTAGTAAAGATGACAAAGTAAAAACAATAGCAGTTTAGGTTATGATGACGAGTTTGGGAGAGCAGCAAAGTGTGCTTGATTCCCAGTGATTTGTACAGGATTATCTCTGCTTATAGCCAGGGTGAATCATCCTGGAAAGTTTGACTCCATTTATTGCGGAAAGCTAGGCAAAAATCAAATGGAAGAGAATCTGGAAGAGCAGTCATTCATCAGGGCTGTAAATCCAGATTTAAGACTCTAAGTATCAGACCAGAAACACGCTGGCCTGGTGGTACGAGGAGCCAGTCCAGAGGTGGCTCTTTCTTCTGGTTCAAATTTATTTAAAAAACATTGCTGAACTTGTTTGTCCCAGGAAGGTGGATCAAACATCCATGTCCCTATAGATTTATGCCAGATCAAATCTCATTTCTGCTGAACTGTGATAGCATTAAAACATGAACTCAGCAAAACTCAAAATGACCTAGCTAATCAGACAGAAATGTCCTTGCCTGCTCCAGATGAAAAGTTTACTATCAGTGATCCAGAACTGTGTGGATCCAGTATTGGTGTTCAGAGAAACACAGCCTGTGTGAAAGGAGATCTTCCATAAAGAAATAAATACCTCATTAGTGTTTTGTTAGTCCGCTTCCCCTAAATACTGTAAAACGGTATGCAAGAAATGCATAAATGCAAGAAAATGCAACAGGAGGGAAACTGACGCACTTTACGTATCTGGTTTGGCAAACCAGAAGGTACTAGATGGTGTTTAATGTACTTTTTTTCCCGAAGGTTTAAGGCTCCTGGTGACCCCAGTGTTGCATGTGTAGTGACTGAGACATGGAAAGGACAGATGGCTTCTTCAGATTGGGGCACAGGTTGGATCAGTACCCAGAGTGATGCTTAGCACCTGGAATATACTAGGACTCAGGGAGGACCACGTAGCTAACAACGAAGAAAGGGAATGTGGCTCTGAAAATGATGACTAAAAATCCACTTGGCTGAACGTCACAAAAACCAGAGGACTTACTTAGACTCTGTTCAAGAAACTAGCCAAGATTGCTTGAGTTGAACTTCTCCAGACAATGTCATTAATGCTGGTTTGACATTATTAAAGGCTGCAATAGGGAAATACTAAACATTCCCAAGCTGTTTCATCGTCTATCTGCTAACTTAGAAGGAGAAAAAAATTGCCAAAGAAGCATGCTGCCTAAAGCTGCTCTATAGTTTTTTACCTCTCTACTGTATATTCACTAGAAGAGCCTACTCTGGGTTCTTGAGTCTCTGTTTTTCACATTTGCTAGCAGGAACCAGGAAACCTTTGTATTTTGTTCTTAGTGAATGCCATTGAATGGTATCAGAGACAGTGAAAAAAAAGAGTCCCTGGATACCCGTGTAGGAAGAGAGCTTTTGGGCACTATCTGTACAGATCAGCCGCTTTCTCTGGGTAAGCATGTTCATGTAATCGTGACTGCCCGAGGCCCCAGGGCACTGTGGATCTGGGTCTGTGAATGCAAGTGGGTAGCAAAATTCCAGCAGCGAGCTAACGTAAGATCAGTATGCCTGACCGAGGCCCTTTTCACGAGAGACTGGAAAAAGATTCTGGTAATTTGAACATATATTCTGTCCTCGCGCTTAGCCTTTAGGTGCCCTGAAGACAATAGACAAGATTCGCGTGACAAGTGGACAGATATAAAATGTTGGTGCCCAAGAAATGGGCCTTGCGAAGTAACCTCAGAGAAATCCAGGGAAGGTGTTGGCTTTTTAAGCTTTGTAGTTTATTGGTGTATTTGTGTTTTGGCCTGCTGTGGACATGCAGAGGCACGGGGCAAGGACTGAACAAGCACGGCACAGTGCGGTGATAGGACTAATAAAGTGGGTTAGTCCACATAGGTTTTTGGGCGGGAGAGAATGGGGTGTCTGTCACATTTTGATGTTAACAGGCCAGCATATGTGATGTATCATGTGGCATAAGAAGCTCTGTGTGCTCTCTCCAGCGTATACCATTTCAATTATTTCAAAATCATCTGCATCTTCATGGAAAGGAGGAAAAGGCCTGAGGAAAAAAAGAGTTTTCTGTGGTCGTTTGTGGTGGACAAAGCAGCTTCCTAATTTCATCCTGTTTGAAGTAGGTGTCAGCAGCCTGCACATGTCTGCAAGTCAGGGCTTTTGTCTGTATCCACGGCAGAAATGGGACAGTCCTTCAGGGAGAATATCTAATACAGCATAAAGCTAAACCTTCTTCCAAAGGAGTGGTAGTTTAATCACTTTCAAAGATATAGAGCCAAAATTTCTGTTATTGTGACTCTTGTGCTGAATCAGTAGCGAATTTGGCATCCAGTGGGTTAAAGTGAAGCAATATTGCCAGCTTTCATGATTTAATCTTGAGTGTTTCATATCCCCAGCATTTTTTGTGAACCTGAGCTCCTGGAATTTGATGTGTGTATCTCGTATTTTTTTCTTTTTTTAAACTAAATTCTTTATATAAACAATTAATCATGCAAACATTTTCATTAAGCATGAAAACAGTTATTTGGAGGCAGCTAGGAAACAAAGAAGCTCAAACTCCTTCTCTAGTTTTCAATGTTTTTCAAAACATGTAGGTCTGTTCCCTGACTTTGGAGGTCGTGCAACGAGCAACGTGAAGAGAAAGAAGGGAATACAAGGAAGAAGCAGATTAAACTCCTCCCAGAGAAGCAAGTGTCTACTGAATGATTCAGGTTAGGTGTTCATCTCCTGCACGGTGCCTGGCAGCAGACAGCAGAGGACAGCGAGGCGGTCTCTAGTCGTCCTCCTCGGAGCTCTGTGAGAGGCAGGTCGCTTCTCCCTACAGAAGGACGGAGGCTTCGTTGCCCTGAACCGTGGGGCTCCACTGACACTTCCAGTAATTGGTGCTGTGGGAAATTGCTGCACTGTTATCCCCATCATGCCTCAGAAAGGACGGTGCACTTTGAGCCCAGGGAGACTCACTGACCTGCTAGGGGAGCCTTGTGCTGTGATCCAGGGAAGAAGTAGGAAGAGGTAGCCTGACCCTGGTCCATCATGTTTTGCTGTGGGGAGAAGAACTGCATGCAGAGTGTGTGTGGGAGTTAGGGTTGCCCAGGGCCGTATGTCTCACACAGTCATGCAACCCTGACTGCAGATCACACAGTGTAGTGTTAACAGGGTGGGAGGGAATTCCTTCACTTGTGAGTGAGTCAGCTGGCTGGGAGAGGTAGCATGAACATTCCCAGATTAGACTCCTGCTCTAGGCATCTCCTGCACAATAGCATTCTGGGGTTTTTTGAGTCTACTTCACGTTCTAGCCCAGAAACAGCTGCAATACTTAGCCAGACAACATTGTTGTGGGTCAGGGTTTGGTGTTCACCTGGGAAAACCTGCCATCCGAGCAGGAGCCAAGAGTAATGTCTTCAGTATATAATGTTCCTGCATTGGAATAAAAATGGCTGGCAACGGCTTGTATATTTTTAAGGTTTCCAAAAATAGATCTAAGTTTCAGGCAAAATGAATGGAGCCAAGACTTAGATGGAAAGAACTGCTAAAGAGTCGTTTGTCTGAAACAGTTAGTACTGAGATCATCTTCCACGTTATACGCCGCTACCTGGAAACACGGGCCAGTTTTCTTTTCCCTCTTTACGGCTGTCTGAGCCCTATGTTCCTGTGCATTGATTCACTGGAGCAAGTTTCAGTGCGGTGGGGAGAACTGACTTAATGTTAGTGGTGAGACTGAGAGCTCCCTCCCTGCTCTGCTTCTGCTCTGTAGGAGCTGGAATGCCTGGAGCACCAAGTCAGTCTTGGAGCCCTGGAGAAGCAAAGGGAAGTTAGATTATAAGCAGCTGCTCTGTGTGTGAGGGAGAGAAGGTTTTCGAGTCATAACGGCAGGTAAGAGAGAAGGTCAGGGACAGGTGAATGGGAGTAAGGGCTAACTGGAGCGTAGAACTTCTGGGGACGTGCACACTCAGGTCCCAGGAGGAATTTAACGTCAATCAGTGAAGGCTGAGTCCATGGGAGAGCCTATGGCGTTTTGCAGAGGGGAGAAGGAGAATTTAGGAGCCAACTTCAGAACGGCAGTTTGGTGCTCAGTGCACCCGTGGACTAGCCTGGCCCCCGGGGATGGCTCAGCTGGCCTGAGGCTGAAGGTGCTGTTCTGGCTGCATTTGAGCCCGTCTTCGTTGGAGGTTACTGTCCCCACAGAGGTGCTAGTGAATCCGCATGTCTCGTTGCTCCCTGCCACCCTGATACAGGTTAAAATCCATCCTGCTAAAAATGTTTTAACAGGTTCAATAGACACACAAGCAAGCCTGGATAATTTTGACAGGTAAGCATGCCTACATTAACCTACATTAACAAGTAGCGTGGTGTAAAAGAAGCAGACCTGGAAAACAAAAGAGCTGCTGCTGAATTTTTAACTTTCACACTAAATGTGTTTCAGAGGGAGCTTATTTTGGCCTTGCTCTGTTCTGGTCCCGTTAACGGAATGTTTGCCAATAGCTGGAGCACAATAGATGCACCCCTGGAGGCACGTCTTCTGGCTTATTTTCATCCAAAAGAAATTCAGTTCACCAGGTGTGAGTCTGCACCATGATGGGAAACAAAATGCAGTGAATAGGAAATTAACTTCAAAACCAAACTCCTGATCTGAGCCAAAAAGCTAATGTCAATGCATCTTACTTACAGTTTGGTGGATGAGGAGCTGATAATCTCCGGGAGAGCTAGAGGTGGTGATTATGAGAATCTGTGAAAACTTTTTAATCCAACCCAGTTACAGCCTGAACCCCACGCTTGTCTGCAGCTGAATGCACTACAGCCCAAACCACCAACCACATCAGAGGCAGGGCTGCCTGGGGGTTAGCACACAGCCTGTTCACTGGCTACTGCTTCCGGACAGACAACTGCTGCTTATGATAGACAATTCTTGGAGGACTAATTCTGTTCCCTCTCCCACAGTGGTCCTGCTATGCTGTTGATGAATGCCAAGGGGAGACAAGCTTAGGCTGGGAATATTGAAACGATGGGACATTTGCTTGGGCCTCCCTGTGCACATGAGAAGGCAGTGAGCAGCATTCTGCAGACATGAAAAGGGGTCATGGAGTAGATTGTGCATGCAAGAGCCTACACGCTGCTGCCCCAGAGCAGTAAATGCTCCGGACCTGAAGGAAGAAGAGGGCAGTGAGAACTGTCCAGGAGTCGAAGGGCTGTTTTTCACCGAGTTTAACATACGCGCAGACTTCATCAAACTGCAGCTTTGTGCTGAAAGCTGGTGATGGTATGGCAGCAGCCTATGTAACAGTTTGTAAAAACCATGGCTCTGGCTGCAGCAAGCGTCTCCTCTGCTGCTTGCTCCTTGGTTCTCTTACCCACGCACGCACACTCACACAGCACAGGGACTGTATCCTGCTGCCCCTGGGGCTACTGACATGCTCAGGTAGGAGCAATGCCAGGGTCTGCCACTCTCTCACTCTGATTTAGTTTTGAATCTTGCAAATAAACAAGGAAGGATTTTCAGTGCCTCAGCTACTTTCACTTTGCTCATGGAGAGGCATTTTATGCAAGAAAAAGCAAGCTGTGCCGTTTGAACAGTGTAGGCAGGTCCTGTGTTTATGGCAGTCTCAGGATGTCCGAAGAAATGAGGTTTGTTATTGCTGTCCCTGTAGAGCTCTCGTTTTCCTGTTCACTGCTTTCTACCCCCATAAAACAGACTCTTCATTTCCTCTTCCACCCATTCTTTCCTTCTTTGCTTTCTACAGCAACATGGAATGAGTGACTTGGTCAGAGATTCTCTTTGGAATGTTTTTTAAGATATTTTCATGGGTGCTGGTTAATGACGTTTAGGAGAAGACCAGAATCCTGAGTATTTGACTGCAGAAAACAGAGGGACGGGAAAGAATAGCTTATATTGGCTCTTCTTTCATAACATTTTTTGAGTAGACATCAGCCCCCAGGCAGAGTCCATTTTGCTGCCATCTCAGCACAGCTGCTTTGCTACCTAGTGATTGGTAACAGTTTGCTTGCTGCAAAGTCAATTGCAAGTAGTTTTTAATAATCACTCTGAGGTCAAAACAGTGAGAGTCTGAACCATGCTGGGTCAATAGATCTTCCCTTCCTTGTAACAATATCAAATGTAGCATGTAGATGACTGGGCACTTGAATTCAATCGGAACACTTTTAACTCCTCCAGGAGCCATTTGTGAGGAAGACGCTCTGATTCACTCATCTCTGTGTATCAGGTCCCTGGCTGGTGTTAAAGCCAGGTCCTGTTTAATCTCATAAATTACTCCATATAGCAAAAGGTGCGTGTGTATGTGTGTGTCTGTGAAGAGAGGACAGGCAAGAAAAGGAATTTTTACAGGGTGAAATGTGAGATGTCTTTCCAAAGGTTTCTCTAAATCTAAGTTTACAGTCTTTGTAACCAACACAAATGACAGGTCATTGTTTCACCCATCACTAAAAGGCAAAATAATGCAGGATTTCTTCAAGCCCTTGAAAAAGTTAAGAAATTAATAACCACTTGTTGAAGATCTGGTCCTGATCTGCATGTCCTATGAAGAGAAGCTGAGAAATTGTTCTGCAACGAATGAAAGCTCAACAAAGACTATTCGTCTCTGGTTATAATAGTAAGCCTCTTCCCCTGAACCAGGGCTGGTAAACTACTGGCACTTGTGCAAAGAACTGGTGTGTCTAATATATTTGGAATCAGTTGCCAAAATAATTTGCTGTCACTTCATTATTCTCGGTGGGTAAATGCATCCCTGATACAATTGTGTTGATTCCATTGGAGATACAGGATATAAGATGAATACGTTTTGCAAGGTCTCCTTCCTCCCGGGTTGCAGAGCTCCTCCTTCGTCACCCCGCAAATGAAACAAAAATAGCCCTGCCAGTCTCTACAGCTTTGCATGGACTAAAACCTTTATGGGCAAACAGTAAAAATCACCACACTGTGCCCAACGTGTCACAGCACCACTGACCTGCCTCCACGATCTCCTGCCGTGATCCAGCTCTGTTTGCAGCTAGAGACTCCTGCTGTGATATCTCATTGCGGATGTTGGTGATCCACATGCCTTTGAGAGGGGTTTCATTTCTGAATAGCCAAACCATATTGACCTCAAGATCTCTCAGAACTGGCTTCTCCCTGGTTCCTGTTCAGTAACACTCAGTTTGGGTCTCCTATGGCACTTTCTCACCATATTGGACTGACTCTGTATACAGTTACTCTTGATTACTACATGTTGAAGCTTTCAGAAAGCACCAGTATAAGTAAAAGCATTTCCAACAGACTCCTATCCGGTGGTCACCTGTGTCAGAGCCATCTGGAGCCTGGTAGTCAGGCCCAGAGGTCCGACTGAGCGCTCACATTCTCTGGCAGGCATGTAAGGAAACGCCTTGTGGCCTTCATTACAATCTCCGAGTTCCTGATCTCTGAGTCAGAAAGGCAGTGGCCCTACATGGCCATCACACTAGTACCATCATCTTGGCTCCACAACAGTCATCTGAGAAGGAGGCAGAACAGGAGAGAGGGAGGGAGAGAGAACACTCCCAGAAAGCCTGTTTCTTTGGGGCACTGAAACTATGAAGACCTTTCCTGGAGACTGCAAGTTGCTTCCCTTTCTGCAGCAAAGCCTATTAATGTTGCGTGTAAGCTTTTGCTGGTCTGAGCTCTACTGAATGAAAAATTTGCAAGATTTTATGCCTACAAGGCTTTGGATTGTCCTCTTAGGAAAGCAAGGTGGATGAAGAACAGAGCAACAGGTTTTGTTAGGTTTTGGAGCTTTAATTGTTTTTCTGTCATGGTGTGTTTACAGGGAGGCTTTGCTGGTCTAGACAGCTCTGGTGGGTATTCCACAGGCTTTCTGGACTGCCTCAGGGGGTAAAATGCAGTGGCTAATGTAGTATTTTACCTCTAGCTCCTCTGCTTCCAGTATGTTTTTAGTTGACCGTGACTACTGTAAATGCTTAATGGCCTCTGAAAAATACATACAACTAGGCATGTTTCCTTTTGGATACACATCACACCATCAAACCTATCAGAATAAATAGCACCAGAGCTACTTTTTAGATGCTCTTTTCTAAAACTGAGAGCCCTACATTGATTCCTCCCATCACCCACAGGAATAATTTCTCTTCAGTAGTCTGAGGTGGAACAGACCAGCAGGACTTGCCCCACCTCCTTGCTCTGAGGAGAAGGCACCAGTGTCAGTCTCCAAAGCTCACATTGTTCCAGTTCTGCATAGACTTCAGAGCATTCTACATCAGTACCTTTCACCCAAACTGGCAAAATATATTCCCATTCATTATTTCGTCCTTGCTAGTTATTTTATCTGTTATTTGGGCTGTAAATATTTGGAGTGAGGTCCCAGAATATCCAGTAGATTTCCCTTTGTTCCCCACGTTGCTGCAAGCAGTGCAAGGTGTAGAAAGCAAGTAACATATGAGCGTTTGCTCCCATATGGTACATAGAAGGTACAACTGAGGAAGAGACACTTCTAGAAGATGGGTGGTTCTTACATTTTTTTTTCATACAGTCATTGCACGCCCTTTGTCTGGTTTGAAAGTCTCCCTTTTAGTCTCTTCTTGCACAAGCACAACATATCCCCAGACACACAGGGTGAGGTGAGTGGTGTGGGCCATACAGGGAATCGTTGTCCCTAGTCTTGCCTTCTCCCTTGTTTCTTGCGTGCGCCTCATTGGCAGTGGGGGACTTATACGCCAGAGGGAACTAAGGCTTTACAGAGCATCTGGCAAACTCAGATCCCTGGGATTTCCAGGCAGTTCCAGCTATTTCTGCCTTGCGGAATGGACAAGCCAGGAGCTGGGACCGTACACTGTAACAAGCTCCATTCCTTGAGATGGAAAGGGGGTCAGATAAACGGGGTGACACATCCAATGGTCACATCAGCTTCTGCCCTGTCCCAGAAGCTGAGTGGGAATGGAATTATTCTCAGCCTTTTCCAATCCTACCTCCCTAGATGTGGTCTGCTCTCCCTTCCCTTTGCCTCTCACCCTCCCAGCTGAGAATCACTGCAAAAGATTATCCTGATGCTCAAGGCATAAAAGTGTTAAAAAGGCAAGGGTGTTTGGAAAGAGTGATTATGTTTGTTTGGGAGAGAAGATGCTTTTTACCTCTGAACACAATCAAACACTAAAATGATCCAAGATCATCATAGAAGGCATCTCATTGTGAACTCCTAGGCGTTAATGCCTGAGCAGAAGGAAACTGTAAGAGCAGGAGAAAGCTTACCTGCTATTCAAAGAATAGCTCATAACCAGACTGGTTAATTTTAAATAGAGGACAATGCAGGACTACTGTGTGATGAAGGCATAGTTCTCATGCTATGGTAGCAATTTCATTTTGTGCATCCCTTTGCGTAAGTGAATCAAACTAAATTTCTTTCAGCCCTCTGAAATCGACCTTCTAGTATGGAACACCTTTGCTTTGGGTTTTTTTTTGTTGTGGTTTTTTTTGAATGACATTGCAGCAAGCTGGATGGAATAAGCCCTCTATCTTCTGTCAAAGCTACACGAAGGGCCATTCAAGTTACCCAGCAATAGTCCAAAAAAACTGTATGCTGATGAAATGGCCCCTTGTTTAAGTGCTCATGCTAAATAATTCTGGTATTTCAGACCAAATAATTTACCTGCTTTTTCTGCTTAGAAGAACATACTACAAAAGTTTTGATGTAAGTGAAACCAAGACAATAACTCCCCAGTGACACACCAGACCTCCTCCCAGGAGAATGTTTAATGTCATCCTGGTCTAATCTAATTCTGAAATACTTTAATATTATTTGGGCTCTGAGCGGTCTGGAAATAACAGCATTTTTGAGGCCCAGGGTAATGTTACTAACCTCTACAGACTCCTGCAGGGAGGATCTTTAGTCAGCTGACACTTTTACCCCTTGAAATCTCATCCTGCAGTGGAGATATAATCCCTGCCTGTGGCTCTCAAGGAATCCACTGATGTGCTTGTTCTCACACATGGACGGGCGGCTAGCGCTCAGCAAACCAGTAGCTTGATACCACCGTCCCTCCTCAGCAGCTGGCCGAGGAGATGTCTGTGGGGGAGGTGAGACCTTGGTGCAGCACCTCCGCAGCAGGAATTCCTCACGACGCTGTAGCTGTAGCGCCATGCAGTTCAAATGTTTCAGGTGTCTTGTCCTCCTCCGCAACCGGGAAGGGGAAGAGGAAAGGAAGAAGCAGGACAGGAAGTAAAGTGTAGAGACTCATGTGCCTGTGACAAGGAACCCTTGTCTCTCAAAGCAGCATGAATGGTATTTTGTTTGGCTATTGCTAGGAGTAACAGGGAAGAAGGACAAGAAAAGTGGCTGGGGTGAGAAAGCAGTGTCTGTCATGCTGTAGAATTCACTTTGCTTGGTCTCGACTCTTCAAACTGCGGACTGACAGACGGTTTATGACTTTCTGTGCACATAGCCAATGCCCAGCACACACTGAGTGGCAATGCAGTTGCTTTGGATTTGATTGTTTCACTGGCATGGGGCTATGTTTGCATCATGGCTCCTGTCGCTAGCGCTATGAAGAAAACTTTAGTTCCCTGCATGCTAAACTATGGCTCCTTAAATTTGGCAATGAAATAGCAAGACTTTTATCATCTGAAGTTTTATCATCTTCGTGAAAAAGAAGGATTAAATCCTCCAAACATTTACCTCAGTCTTACGAAGGAATGTTGGAATAGAAGTCTCAATAGAAGCAGAATCGGGATCTCCCTATTGTATATGATGCTGTTAGCATGGTAATGAAGAAGGTTCCACAGAGCCACTTGATTTCAGTGAGAAAGCTCACATCTAACACTCCTGGATCCAAACATGCCAAAAATCACGAGCAAGTGCCTTTATTATTCTGGACTTCTTCTGCCAGTATCATTTTCTGCAGGAAGCAAGCGGTACCCTTTCATGGAGCGGTCTTGTTTGACCTAGCGTAAGGAAGTTTCAATGTAAAAACGAGTCAGAAAAGGAAGAAAACTTTGTAAAATAGGCTCTTAGCGACGCCGTGACTTTTCATGTAGAAAAGTTACACCGATTTACATCAATCCAAATATACTGACCTTTTTTCCTGTGTAGACGCAGCATAGAGATTCTAGTTTAGGTGACACCTGCATATTCGGATGAAGCAAACAAAGTTTATAGACCCCATTTCCATCTCCTGCCAGATAAGCACAGGAATAGTTTTATTACTCTCTGTACTATTACACCCAGTTTACTCCAGGGTGAGGCAAAGCCTTGTCTCTTACAAACTTCATTTTTCTTTTTTATAGGGTGGGAACAGTTCTGGATTTTCTCTTTCTTGCATAATGCTGCATGGTGAGGAAACATCATGTTGAAAAGCAAATCAACACATTTTATAAGCCTCTAGTTTAAAAATTGTTTGTGTTACGTTACATATACATTTACAACAATATTATTCCTTGGGGAAAAAGGAGAAACTTTCTTTCTGCAGACCCTGAGGATTTAATTATGGGTATTTACAAGGCACTTCGAGATCTTTGGAATGAACCGCAATTTTTAAAGATGTACAAAGTGTTGTTATGAATCTGATGCCAATCCCCAACATACCTCGGTTTAATATTAATCCCAGCAGAGTCCTGTAATCAAATTAAAGAAAACAGTTTACTCAGCAGGAGTCTGTGCTGTACTGCCTAGTAGAGCTTGGCTTGCTCTCTTCCTATTTTATTGAATTTATGTGCTCTCATATTGACACAATCTTTGTTTATTCAACATGCTGGGAAAAAAGGAGGTATGGAGTACAGCTAGTCTGCATGGTCTTTCCGTCAACCAAGATAGCTTAAAGATTGAAAATGTTTAGCAGATTTGACACGAAGACACAAATTCAAGAGAAATACGAAGATAAGTTTCCACTTTCCTTAAAAAATAAGATGTTAAATTTATTGAGAACATTTCATTTTCTTCTTCTGGACACAAGGTGTTAACTTTGAAAAATAATGACTCTTTTTTTCTGCGAAAAAATAGGACTTGGGTTGCTGTTTGACAGTTATATTCAAACTCCCAAATGAGATGAGATAGCTTCTTTAAATCCCCGTGAAAATGTTGGACCTTGATGCCCTCCATCAGCAATTCCAAAACACAGACGGCACAGGAGGCTTTAGCGAGTGGCCTCCAGCTGCTCCTTGAACCATTTCCATCCACTGATTCCAGTGGTCATTTACACCACGTGATCATTATGGCGGTGGCCTCTGAGGCAGCTTTGAAGACTAGAGGTGCCTGCCGAGCCTCGGGGAGCCACGGCCCCTTGTGCTTCGGAAACACCTGGAGCCGGATGTGTGCTGTTTAGTCAGACAGACACCTGTGAAACACTTGTGTGTGGTGGGATGCTCACTGAAGGCGCTGAGGGACAGCAGACTGTTGACTGAGCACCATCCCTCAGCTGCACCCCGAGCAGGCGTGGCTCGGACTGAGACAACAGGATCGACCACGTCAGCGCTGTGGTCTTACTTTGAACTGTGCCATCGCCCGTATTTTTTTAAATAACGCTTTTAGCAAGGACCAGAAGTCGCAGTGACACCTGATACGCAAAGAAACTTCAGCGCTCAGGGCTCTCTGGGCTGTTTTGGCATCCGCCTTTGCGGCTGCTGGAAGGCCCCGGCTTCTGCCCTGGCGGGACTGTGCCGCCGCCTCCAAGGCCGCTCCCTTTCCAGACGCCCCGCACGGGACCGCTCCGCGGCGGGGGCACAAACGCCTCGCCCTCCGCCCGCGGCGGGGCCTCCTGCAGCCTCGGCGGCGACGCCCAGCCCG
>VZSC01004082.1:133110-185644 GCA_013398225.1 Steatornis caripensis
TCTAAAATGTCTGGTGGGGCGTCGGCGCTCGGGGTTGCCCGCCTTGGGTAGGCGCGGTGGATGAAGCCTTCTGGAACCTGGTGGGAAGTTAGTTAATTCTGCGGCCGCCTCTCGTGTGCTCGGTAAAGAGAAGTTGGGGTTTTCACAACTTGTAATTAGTCAGCTTGAGTTGCTAGGGAGCCTTGTCCCAGCTTGACTTGAGGTATTTCTTGGCTGGAGAGATCTTGGTACTTCAGACAGTCTGGTCAAGTCTGTACTTGACTCTCCTCGCAGCAGGAGTTTGACTCATGAGGAGCATGGGGTTTTTCCATTTAACTTTTCCTGGTTGGAGTAAAAGGATTGGTCTTAGCCCTTCATTGATAAAACAGGAAGGAACAGCCTGGAAGGCTCTGGATGTTTCCTCGCTGGTAGTGATCTGAAAGGGCCCAAGAACACCTAATGTTTGAGCTTTGAGTCTGTGGCTTACATAAAGGTGGTGGTGGGGGGGAACCAACCCACTAAACAAAACCCCACCACTGTGCAAGTGGATGTTGAAGTGGAAAACACCCTGATCTTTTTTTCTTACAGGTAGTTTATTACTTTAAAATAGATATTAAATGCCTGTTTGACTGACTTCTGCTTTTCGTGCCGTCTTAACTGCCAGCTCTCTGAGACAATAGCTGGATTTTTTTTTTTAACATCAATATCTTAAAGGATATCAAACTCAAGCCACTTAAAGCTTAAGACAGTATTTTCTGAAGCTTTAGAAAGGCCTTTCTTCAAACATTAGCAATGATTAGCGAAGTTACTTCCTAAAAAAAAAAAATACAGGCAACTAGTTCAATAAGATTAAGAGAAGTAGCTCAGGTTAGGGGACTACTGTGCAAAATGCAGTTGAGACCTTTCAGCCTGAGAGTTTACAGTTGTGATGAATGACTGCTTTTAGTGTGAATCAGCCAAGAAATCTTGAACATGTTGTAGAGATGCTTACGAGGCAAGGTTCCCACTAACAGGCTGAATCCAAATGTTACGCCACTGCGCTCGCTGCAAGGTCCTCGTTGCAGCCTCGGTATCTGCGGACACACCCTAGGCTGGATTTGCGTTCTCAATCTGTTGCTTTCTGGCTCTGACGGAGCAGTTCTGCTTTCGGAGCTTTTAAAAACTGGAACAGATAAAGAAATGCAAGTGCTTTGCAGTGACGCTGTGTCTTGCATGCTGCAGATTCCGCAGAAAGTGGTTAAAATGTATGTGCCTGCTGTGGTACAGAGCTGCAGGCCTCCTGCTGTGTCAGCCTTGGGTTTCCTGCCCTATCTGCCCTACTTGCAGACCCAACTGAAATAATATTTTAAACATTATTTCTTGAGCTATGGTTTGCAGTAACAGGATATGCTGGCATAACCGTGTGATCAGTTCTTCGTGTGAAAGAAACATGACTACTAGTGTGCTAGCTTAAGATTTGTTAATAGCTACTTAATTTACAAAACAACAAAATACAAGTGACTTTCCTCAATCAAGGTCAAACGTGGGTGAAACTTGAGCAGTTAGATGTAGCTATATGTGGGCTTCATCACAAAAATAAATCCATTGTGAAGAAGACAGATGGAGGAAATGTTCCAGGGAGCAGTTCTGGCTGGGCAGGAAAAACATTTGTGTCTAAAGTGTTCGGTAGCTCTTATCATTCATCTCACCAATCTTACAGAACGTGCTGCTGCGTGAGTTGAGCAGCAAAACCTGTTGAGTTTGGTGTCCCTACTTCTCCTTAAGCTAGGCTAAATGTTAACACATCTAGCTAGAGATTGCCATTTTGTTACATGAGATTTGCTACAAGTGGCCCTATGCTTTGGTGTACTATTAATAGGAATCCAAGATTAACCTGGTAACCTTTGAACTAGTGGCACGTGATTTGCTGTTGTCAAGTGTCGCGTATGCACAATTGGGGAGTTTGGTTGCTGGAGGCCTGGTAGGCTATGTAGAAAGTCCATCATGGATGGGCCTGCTGATCCTGCCATGCTCCCCACGGGAAAGCTTTGCTTTTTCATCTAGAGTGATGTTCTAGTTAAGCAGCCAACTCTGGTTTATAATTTTTTTTTGTTCTGAGAAGTTTGCAAGATGTAAACAGTTAAAGCACATGCCAAAGAGGGCATATAATTCCCTCCAGCACTTTGTATTGCAGAGGGGTGGAAGCAGTCAAGTGCTAAAACCCCTCTTGCAGGCCACTGTCAAGCTCTGGAGTCTCTCTCCCAGCTGCAGGAGGTCTGTTTGGTCCGGAGTAGGCTCTGATCTCATGCTTACTGACCAGTGCTCTGGTCTCTCACTGAGTCATTCCAGGCTGGGCAGAACTGGCAGTCGCACTCAGTTCCAAATCTTGACAGAAGTGAATGAGCTGTCATGTTGATGGCTGGTCCAAGCCCCATAGTTAATCACTTGGAACTTTAGTATTAGAAAAACCATCTTAGTTGGAGGAGTGGGAGGGAAAGCGACTTTTTTGTGCCAGTCATGTCCATTTAATGGGCTGATGCTTTACGGTATTTTTAGCTATTAGAAAAAACAGTGTTTCTGTATCAGGATTCATTAACTGTTTTGCCTATGAATATACTTGCTCTGTGGCTGTGTGAATGGATAGGCTACTGAGAACTTGAAATGTAAGCATCTTCTGTGTGTGAGGTGTGTGTTCAACAACACTATCACTAGGACTTGAGCAGTTTGTTTTAGGTAACAGTCTTTACTCGTTGTAGAGAAATGGGTTTAATCAGAGCTCCTCTTGTGAATACAGAGAGCTTCAAACTAAGGTACAATAAAGTTTGGACTCCTCTTACTGTATTAGCAGAACTAAGTGTTTCTTTCGATGTTCAGAACGTAAGTCTCCAGGTTTCTAGGGCAAAGTGTTACTGCAGAGAAAATCAACTTAGGCAAGCATGAAGTTTTCAGCACAAAAGAATAGTGAGATTCATAGGACTCAGCTCTACGACGCTATTGTAAAATTTAAAAAAAAAAGTCTTTTCTGCTGTTGCCTTTTCCCTTAATACTTTCTAAAACTCAGTGTGGCAATAGCCATTACGGCCTTCAGGGACGCTGTCTGTATCTTAAACTGATGGTCCTAATTCCCAGTTGGACTCCAAAGGTCCATGAAGCATTTCTACCTTTGGAACTGTAAAAGTCTGGTTAAGAAGAAAGGTAATTGAGACTGGGGTAGGTATCAGGACTAGCCTCTGGATAATTAGTTTGTTAATGTGTAGCTACTTGCTACCAACTGCTGCAACAAGATGGCAGCTATGAATAGAATGCTACAGTTGTTTGGGTGTTGTATTTTTTTTTTGTGGAATTTGCAAGTGTTTCAAAAGGTTTTGAAGAGGTTTTGAAAGCTGGGGGGAAGGATGGACGGTGATGGAAACCATGACTTGTAATGGATAGACATTTTACTTTTGCCCCGGGTTTGGATCCTGTTGTGCTATGAAGGAACACTAGAAGAATTCCAGATGCCTTCTGTCTCACCTGAGGACCAACCCTTTGGTGTCACGTTTCCTTCTTTCCCAAGTTATAGTGAGTAAGGGAAGCTTGGCAGCATTGATCAAAGTTAGACAGACTTCGGTGTGACATTGGTGCTAGCTTGTTAGGCAAATTCAGTCCATTGTACCTTTCTTCTAACGTTCTCAGATACATGGAGATGCTGTGAAAAGGTGTGTTTGAGAGCTCCCAGAGACGTTGCTTTACACAGAAGTCTGTGTTGCCCCTGTTCGTGAATTTCAGATGACTTTGTACTTCAGAAGCAACAATAGCTAAAACTTGCTGAGTGTGCAGTGGAACCAGGTAAACTACTGGACTGGTATACAATGAATTGTCTGTAGCTTTATGCCTACCATGGGACTTTACAAACCAGGAAAGGCCTTTACACCCTAGCTTTTATTGTATTCTTCAGTTCAGTTCCTAGATTCTGGGAGAATAACAAGGTTTTGCCTCTTCTGCAGATGAAGCATTTAAGCATGATAGTGAGCAAAAGCTTTTGGGCTTTCTGTGTTGAAGTTAAACAGGGAGTTTAAAGAATGCCATTGATAAACTTCGCATTCACTTTGTTTTTACGCAATGGTAAAACGTTGCTTCCCCTTCTTACGGAAAGCCTTACACCTAACCGGCAGTGTTGTGCAGAAAGCATCAGTTACAGTGCCTTCAGGCTGTAGTGAGCAAGAAGTATTCTGCGTGCCTGATCTGAATTGGTAGTCGTGATCCAGTTCTTACAACTTCAATGGGACAGTGTTAGGCCTAAGAGTGCTTATCGTACCAGAGGTTCTAGAAGATTAAATGTGTTAGTTGAGTCCGTCCTTTCATTTTTGACCTCTTGATTTGTTGCTTGAGGCAGATGAGCAAGACGCAGGTTGGTGAGGTGCACGTAATAAGAGGAGCCTGAGAAAAGCTTCAGCTCTGCTTCTGCTGTAAGAATCCTATGGGTGAAAAAGTGCCTAATATCAGGGGTTGGTGATCACTCACTTCTTGCAAATATCCTGTCCCCTTAACATTTACAGGCAGTACCTTTTTTGGACCTGCAAGGCGTCGCAGCACTTTCCTTGGGTGACTTTGCCTCATCAGATTAATCACCCCGAAGGTTAACTGCAATTCTTGCTTTTCTCGTGAGGATAGTTCGTAAGATGTCTTAATATGGACTCCTTTTCTTTTGACAGGAAATGGCATCACTGCCTCTAGAGGAAACTGGTTTCAGTTGTTTTATGTATAATGCCTGGTCTGAAGTGAAATCCTCCTCCGCAGAGCTCTCTGAAGTCCCTAGGTAGCTACATGACAGACAGCTGATGAACTGAAACCGAATGACTCAAATACCTTCTGCCTTTGCTTCTTGTGAAGCTGGGTGTGCGGGGGAACAGGACCCCTCCTGAGTTGCTGTGCTCTGTATGTCCTTGCTGACCAGCTGACACTTTTCACAGAGAAACTCCTCTGGAAGAGGTAGTTCTGGCCCTGCTCCAGCTTATAAAGGAAACTGACTAAAAGCTTCCTCTAGCTACGTCATCTCCTGGCCTCTTTCCTGGCTTGGTGCAGCTCAACCAACCTTATTTGGCTGGCTGACTTTTTTCCCCCTCCCTTTCGTGCAGCGAGAGGGCCTCCTTGAATTTGCACAATAAAGCTGTTATCTGTGCTTAATCACTGTTCTGAGGGCTACCAGGGGGTCTGCTTGAAAAAAGTGGTGAGATCTGGAAACTCTTAACTCCTCATGTCCCCTGTCCCGGGGTCTTGTTTGTCTGTTTGCTAAATGATTATACTAGAAATCAACACTGACCTGCGAGGAGTCTCAGCTGTTGCAGGCACACTGTTGGAAAAGAGGAAATCCCTTCCTGCCCAGGAATAATCCAGGGCAATTAACTGATGTAAATTAAGAGCACTAGTAGGCAGCCAGTTAATTGCTTGCTTTTCCCTAGGGGTGTTTGGGAACAGCAGGAATTTGCATCGTGCAGCCAGTAATACTGCATCGAAGGAGTTTGTTTTTATCCCATCTGAAACTTCTAAAGCAGGCTGAAGTCTCTAGATTAATGGAAGGCTACTCTTTTCAGCAAACCCCTGTGTAACATTTCTGTGGCTGTTTCTATGTGGACCGTTCAAGTGTTTTGGAAGCTGTGGATGTAAAACCCACCCTTCTGACTCCAGTAGCTAATGCTGACTCTTAGTGTAAAGTTTAAAAGACTGCACAGCAAATACTTGGCAGGGATGTAGGAAGAGACAGTCACTGGCAGGCTTGGTGGTGGTGAAACCACAGGATCAGCTGCAACTGTTTGGAGGTTGAAACCCTGAAATTGCAGAGTTTTGGGCCTTATGTTGTCAGGAGACAATTGTGGCTGCAGCAACCGTGGATGCATAGGTAGGTGATCTAGTCCTGCTTCCTTCCTGTGCAGCTATGAAAGGATATCTTCACTTGTATGAATTTGTGATCTTCCAATGGAGTAAGTACTGGGGCAGTCAGAAATTCCTGGCCTTCCTATAGCAGCCTGTTGAACTTGCATTAAATGGGGAGAAAACACTCTTTGAAGAGGTTTTTAATGGCATGACTCCTGCAAAATGCTTTTTCCTAGTTGTTCCGACATCTCTGAAGCTGTAGTTGTTCTGAGGAATTGGTAAAAACAATACAGACTTTGGATGAAGGAATGATGTTTTGTTCTCATAGTGTTCCCAGGCTAAGCAGCAGGAGCGTCTGGCCGTGCTAGGTTTCTTTCTCTTTGGCCATTGCTGGTTGACGAACAGCTACAGACAAAGGCACAGAGGTGCCCCTGAAGGAGGCTTGAATGAAAAAGCTCTGAATCTGATCCACTTTGTAGAGAAACATGCTATTAGGCAAGAATCAGATGATGGACTAGGAGGGGGAAGAGACAGACCTCTTTCTCTGCCAGCAGTGATTCTGTGTAGAGGAAAACAAAATATCAGAAAAAATCAGAAAGAGAATAACTGAAGTAGTGAATAAGAATGGCATGGTATCCGTGGTCAGGACTGATCTGTACTCTCTTGCAAGTTCCTAGCGCTATTGGTCAACTTGCTTGTTTTGTAGAGGTAGACTGCTCAGCAGAGCAGACTTCACTATACTGGAGCATGAATGCTGTAAAACCTCAGTGTTTTTTTCTCTTTTTTTGGAGGGGGAGAGGCTTAAGTATATGCCAGAGAATCTTGCATGCAGCATATTGGAGAACTGCTATTCTGCGACTGCATGCCTTCTTATGTTCTCCAGGTATTTTCTTTTTAAAGCAAAACTCAGGACTTCCTGCAGCCATGAGCCATTCTTGTCTGTCTGTATATCACTCATTTGTCCTCTTCTTAGTGTAAGCCCTTATGACTCACAACCTTTTTTCTCTATGGATTGGGAGATCTAGTTATGGTGGGGAAGTGACTAAATACAGGAAAGATCTGCCATTGCAGTCTGATCAATCACTTACACCATTTAATAAATATATTTGGGTTTATGTAATGCATGCTAATAAAACACGGAATTCTGGGCTAACTATTTCCTTGCCGTAGCTTTTAAACTGTACTGAACTTGATTCTCCAGTATTAATTCTGTGCTTGGTTACAGTGCTAAAAATGAGCTGCCAGACAGATTACTAGGGTGAAGTGTCAGGGCTCTCAACATCCCTCACCGCCTGAAGATGTGGCTGTTTGTTCATAATGTCTCTAAGAATAATGAAGTATAATTTTTTTTTCACCCTCTGAATATGCTATTCTGGGATAGTGAATTAAAAAAAAAAAAAATCTGTTTCCTCAATACACTAAATGTCTTTTCAGACTGGCTGCTGGATGGACAAGAGGGTCCTGGTTGTGTGGGTTTTTCTCTATTAAAATCCAGAACTTGATATAATCCTAAAATGATTGCAGTCCACAGGATTTGCAGAATGGCAGCCCGTGATTCGAAAGGCACTCTGTAAGGAAGTAAGGCAGTGTCACTGCTGACAAATGCAAGCGATACCAAGTTGCCCAATAAAAACTGGTGATACAAAACCCACACAATACTTTGTGGTCCAGTACATCCTCTTACGTGAAAACAATCCCGTTAGTCCTCGTAGTATGACAACTCACTGGCAACCTCGGAGTTCCAGTTAGAAATGATAGAGAGGAGGAATTTGTACATAGTATTAAAAGTAGGGGTTTACTTACTGATCCATTAAGCAGACGCTTTAATGAATGGCTGACCTGTTCATATGCGAGTTAGCAAGAGGGGTATGGCACCAGAATTCAGTGCTCTCCAGCCACTCCTCTCCGAATTTAGACTTGTGCCCAATGTTACTCTGTCCCAGGTGCAGAATCCAGCACTTGTTAAATTTCATGCTGTTGATGATTGCCCAATGCTCCAGTCTATCTAGATCCCTCTGCAAGGCCTCATGTCCCTCAAGAGAGGCAACAGCATGTCCCAGTTTGGTTTCATCAGTAAACTTGTTAATGATACATTCAACTCCTGCATCTAGATCATTGATAAAAAATATTCACCAGGTTTAGCCCCGAGGAACCCTGCCGGTGACTGGTTGCGAGCCAGATGCAGCCCCAGTCACTGCAGCCCTTTGAGCCGTGCCCTTCAGCCAGTTCTTCACCCAGCACACGATGTACCTGCTCATCTCACAGCTGGACAACTGGTCCGGAATGATGCTGCTGTGAGGGACAGTATCGAAAGCCTTACTAAAATTCAGAAAATCTACATCTACCGCCTTCCCTTTGCCCATTAGGTGGGTGACCTTACCGTAGCAGGATATCAAATCAGTTAGGGCTTTCCCTTTGTGAACCCATGTTGACTGCCTGATGATTGCGTTGTACTTTTAAGTGCCTTTCAACAGCAGCCAATAATTGCTTGGTTAATGTAGTTAATACTTGACCACTAAAACAGATCTTCTAGTAACTATATATGTCAAGAAAGCAAAATTGCCAGGAAAGCTGGATGAGTCGAAAGAAACTTGCTTGTATTGCAGCTTATAGTGCAGCCGAGACAATAGAATACTCAGTGTCTAAGCAATCACAATGTGTAAAATTGTGACACAGTTTGGTTTGGTGTGTGTGGTTTTTGTGTGTGTTTTTTTGGTGGGTTTTTGTTGTATTTATTAAAAAAGACTTGAAGGTATCCTTTAGGGATGATACTAGATTATATTACTCATTATATTCATATGTTCCGCTACGTTTTGTTTGACAGCATTCATTAATGGAGGCATTGTGCAGCATACGTAAGAAGGGTGTTGCCTTTCTAGTTTAGCATTTGTAACTACTATACATTACATACCAAATGTTAGGGTAACTGCCCTGTGAGACGAGATCAAAAGCTTAAGCATCAGTAACTATTTTGTCAAAATCTGGTTATTTCATTTGCCCCTACATATGTCTATATATTAAGGAAACAAAATTGCTTTTGAAAAAGCGGACTGGTTCACTTAATTTGTCTTATTGGGTAGGTAGTGAGCACTTTAGCTGTACTGAATCCAGTGTCTGGCTGTATTCAGTGCTCTGTGGCTGGAGTTATCCTCAGTGAAAAATCAGGATGTGAGCTGAGAAACCTTTCTTCTACTTCTGAAAACGTGCTGTGTGAGCAACTGGATTTTTGTTGCAGTATCTGTATTTTTCACCAAGGAGCACTCAACACATGAATTTGTTTGCATTGGTGAAATATAAGAAGCAGCAATAAAATGGTTATGTTCTAGGCAATATCCATAATCTCCTAGAGAAGCAGAAGCTGCCGCATGAATGAACTANCCCCTACATATGTCCATATATTAAGGAAACAAAATTGCTTTTGAAAAAGCGGACTGGTTCACTTAATTTGTCTTATTGGGTAGGTAGTGAGCACTTTAGCTGTACTGAATCCAGTGTCTGGCTGTATTCAGTGCTCTGTGGCTGGAGTTATCCTCAGTGAAAAATCAGGATGTGAGCTGAGAAACCTTTCTTCTACTTCTGAAAACGTGCTGTGTGAGCAACTGGATTTTTGTTGCAGTATCTGTATTTTTCACCAAGGAGCACTCAACACATGAATTTGTTTGCATTGGTGAAATATAAGAAGCAGCAATAAAATGGTTATGTTCTAGGCAATATCCATAATCTCCTAGAGAAGCAGAAGCTGCCGCATGAATGAACTATTACACAGCTACTCATTTTGTGAGCTGCCTCAAAAACTGTAAGGTTACTAGTAGCTTGAATAATGGGGTCAGAAAAGGCTAGTATTACTTATAATACCTGAAAGCTCTGAGTCCATGATTGGGAAGGCGGTAGGCTTTGACAGCATTTTTATTCAGCACCATAAAACGCTTTATCAGTAAACCAAGAAAATACTTGAATAAGCAGTGTGTCTTAGTCCTCCAGCCTGCAGCTCCATTGCGCTGCCTTTGTGGGAGCTGGACTGTAACTTATTCTTTCCTGGAATACTGAGATGATGTGCTTTCCTTGCTGCTATGACGTTAGTCCTTTGCTCAAAAAAGCAAGCAAGCAAGGAGCCTCTGTTACCTGAACTTGGGTGTTCAAAAAATCCAAAAGCGTTTACTGCCTGCTGACATAATATTTTTTTTTTTGGCTTAAAACACTAAACTGCACCTCAAACTGATGGTATTCTGACCCAGCCACAACAAACTGGGAAGCAGTTAAGTTTCAGCAGTAAGTTCCGGAAGACTCAATTTTCTTACTCTTCTTTTAATGACTTGCTGCTGCAAGTGTTTTAGGCTATGTGAAATCTATAGACACCGATGTCTTCTGCACTGATGAGCACAGTGTGTACCTAGGGTGTTGTGGTGACAGCTGTGTATGCGGAAGTGAGTTAAAGATCAAAAACCCCCAAGCTGGCAGCTCGATGTTTTTTGGTTTGTTTTTTTTTTTTTAACTTTGTCTTGCTCTGTGGTTTGTTGCTAACTTCTCGAGTTGAAGGCTGACTGCAAGCTGCAATGCAATGTATTATGCTCAGTTTGAATACCCCTTTGCACACCCAACAGAACAGGGTAGATATCTCTTTAGAATACGTGTCACCATCTTCAGCTGTAAGAACATAGCACTGTAGTGTCTGTCTTGAATCTCTCAATCAAGAGCTAGAACAAATGGAAGGACTAAATAATTTCCAAATGGCTGAAGGATCAGAGCAATCAACTGAAGATGGGATGTCCTGAACAATACCTGCTTCAGCATTGTACACAGGAAATAGGATGCTATCTTAGTTTTTGTTCTGACAAATGCTAAATAATCAAGTAGAAATCTGACAGAAGGCTGTCCTCCTTGCTCCGTACTTTGTTTTGCTCTGTGCAGTCTCTTCTGCCACTAAGCACCAAATGGAGCTTACTCAGAGGAGGTGACCAACCCCTTGTCCCGTGGCTCAGCTTTAAAAGTGTCTTTCATGCATACTGCAAAAAAAACTGGTTGGTGGGTGTCTCTTTTTTTTTTTAATATATAGAACCCCTGAAATTCCTATGAGGTGTTTCACATTTAAGATTCACTGCATCATAGCTTGCTTCTCAGTAAGCTGGGTCCCTCAGTTTGGAGGAGAGGTGCATGTTGTATGACTTCCCTTTGTATCTTGGGACTGTGTGCTGCATTACTCTGTCCTTTTGAGTTTTTCCTTATCTCTTTGCAAATAACTATGTGCAAATGCCTTAGTCTCCAAAAAGTTTGGCATAGAGGGCTTTCCCAGTGAAATGTTTTTACTATATTCTCATGACAGCTTTGATTTGGCAGTTTTTGAAGGATTTGAAAATAATTTGCATCTGAGGGGATTCAGACAGTCTTGTAAACCAAGTGATCTTGTTGGTCTGCCATTACCTTAGAGAATGATGGGTTATTAGATGCGTTAATGTGGATCTATGTGTTTTCACAACAATCCTGAGCAAGAGTAGTTAGCTGCCCTTACTGTTCCTAGTGTTCTGGAGATGTGCAGTTAGGGGAGAGGTATCTGCGTGCAGGAATGTTGAAGAAGCCTCAGGCTTTGATCAAAGTTGAATTAATGCCTGCATATCCTATGCTGCTGTTCCTTAGCATGTGGAAAAAAACCTGAAAACGTAACAAAAAGCAACCCTACACAGCAGGTCTAAATAAGCGCTAAGCTTTGAAGTTGACTTACGAATGCTTCTTGCAGAAGGTTACTTTGCAGACTCCCTGCCTCTGGTTAATCTAGTAAGTTTTACTGTTTGCTTTTGTAAGTTATATTTTTATGTGTGTTGTCTTACACAGGAGATGTACTCAGCATCTGTCTATTCTCTTCCTACTACTCAGTTTTGACCTCCAGCTTCAGGAAGACTACTAACAGTTTGGCTTATCTGTATGTTTGGCTGCGTAAAGATAGTCTGTAACATCTCTGTTTGTAGAGGAGGTTTAAAGGATCTAAATATTGAAACTGCAAGTCATTCAAGGAAATTAGTCCTGCTTGCTTGACACACAAAGTCGGTTTCTGCCATGGGCATTACAAATGTTGAAGCTAATGTAGGGTAGCTCCCCAACAGCCTCTGTGATTTTGTGGAATTATTGACAAAGTTAAGCTGAGAGAGAACCCTAGAAGTCATCTGGTCCAACCTCGTTGCTCAGAGCAAGGCCAGTTTCGAAGTTGGATCATTTTCTAAGTTAGATTGGATTGTTCAGGGTCTTGGTTTTGTTACAGTGGGACAATAGTCCTTGACAAAGATAACTTGGAAAGGTCTGGAACTTGCTTAATATGGTGTAGGTGCCTGGAAGTTCTTAACCTTATCTTCTGGAGTGCAGAGACATGGAGAAAGTAAAACAGCTAGTCAAGTGTAATGATTAAAAGCTATCAAAAGCAAACCCTTTTTTAAGGAAAGCTTAATATAAGCCCAGTTACTTATGAGTACAGCCATCTTGCCTGTTGTGCTTGCTGGTAGAGTTGATCTATGCAGAGTGTCTCTGGTCATGTCCAAGCAGTATTCCAAAAACACTTTCCTACATGAAGCTAGCATAGACCAGAAGATGGTATTAAGGGAGGTGTAACTTTATTAATAGGCTTTGTGAGAACACCCTGAAAGATTAATGAAGAAATACTTTGGAGCAGAAGGGGTAATTAAGTGTTCTCTTATATGAAAAAAACCAAACCCACCCTGTTTTTTTTTCTTCAGTTTAGTCAGGCCTTCGGTGAAATGCTACATGATGCAGAATATTATTTATTTTTGCATCTGAAACAGTCTAAGTGATAAACCTCTATTGTAACTGTTTTCTGACTGCTTGGTCGCATGGTGTCTGCCTGATCAACAGAATGTCCAACTATCATCTGCTTTTAATTCTGTGCATTGTAAGGGTGGTACACGATGGATCTGTATTTAAAAGGAAGACACGTTAATAGATTGTGCTTGACCACTGGGATTCCTGGGCACTTAGCAGCATCTTCCTGAATGCATCTAGGTCTAAAGTCATAACTGAAGTTTATCAGGCATTCTTTTCAAATAGTCCAGTTTCAATAGGTGTGTGAGTGTGAACTTGAGAGTGTGCATTTGATTGCAGCCTTTAATGAACTAGATCAGCTTGGTTGCATGTTTGAGAGCTTTGATGGTTTGCTGCCACTGTAAAGTTTTGCTCCCATCTGTGTGTTCCTGCCCTGCGCTGCCTCAGATAGTCCAACTCAATAGTGCATCAGTTCTGTTGTACTAGCCCACCAGAAAACTGGGTTAATGGCATGTGCGTGTGTAGCTCGAGGGATAAATCTCACCAAGGTGTTGTGTATTGGAGCTACTGCAAAGGATAAAATAGGAGTGCATGAGAGCGAGGAGTAAGAAGTTGTCCAATAGCTTGGCCCACCTTGTCCAGTTGTACCCAAAAAGCCATCTTGCCCTTCCCTCTTCTGTAATCTGTGCCAGTAGCAGTGCCCTTGTGTAAATGTAGTGAATGGGAGCAATGAAATGGTTCTGCTGGAGAAAATAACAGATGAGTTATGCTCAGCCTGATTCATTCTCTGGTCCTGCTTTTGGCATCGTCATGGAGTGTGAATACCAGTCCGGAGGCGGTGCAGGACATTTGGGATGGCTTGCTGTGGTGGTGGGCCCACACCCTACATGTGCTGGCACCGTGCTCTGCGGCTCCCCGAGCGGCGCTGCGCCTGTTCGAGAGCCTTTTGGGACACGGGGTTCTGTGTATCCTGGTGTTGTAGCTACTTGCCTCTATATTGGGGAAGTTCAAGTGCTTGAAGTAGATGGAGCTTAAAATAGCAAAAGGTACTTCAGCAATCGCAGGCTGGTCTTTTATAAATGATGTACAGTCCCAACAGAGCTATTTAAAACCTAAAGTAGGTTGGTGGCAAGGGAAGCAAATGTGGGTGGGGAAACTGAATATTAAAAAGAAGTGTAGAACTGAGTCGTTTCAGGGAAATCCTGCATTTTAGGGAACCATGACCTAAATAGATATGAAAAGGCAGCTAGCCTAGATGAGACCCTGTAACAAAAGGAAGTTGCAGGATTTGTCAAGCTCACTGGAAATAATAAAACTGAAAATCACAGGATGATGAAACAGCTTTACCTCACACTTGACTGTGCCTGCAGTTAAATTTGGAGGGATGGCTCATAGTCTGGGCAGTCATATCCCACAGTAAGGCTGTGTTCTAGCTCCTAGAAGTCTGGGTATTGTTCAGATACTCGGCGCTGTGCGCCAGCCAAGAACTTGATGTGCCACACCCAGGCAGTGCTTTGGATGTCTGAAACAGGCAGCCCTGTGTTCAGCTGCCCCTCTCATTACCACTCGGCCGAAATGCTAGGGGTGTCTCAGTTGAAGAACAGAGAAGCAAGTGAAACGGATAAGCATGCTTCTGACTTGTTCATCCAAACGTGGGAATCCTATGGAAGGAAGAGCTCAGTCACAGCAGTGATCTTCATGCTGTCCTCCCTGTGGAAAGTCTCTTGAATGATAAGCGGAGTGTCTGAGCATAGGTTTTTTTATTTGTCCTCAATTCCAAGTTACCTCTAAAACAATTCCTCAAGTGAATTTAGAGACCTTTACGCAGGGAATGAGTATTTAGTCTGTTAGCTCAGGAACCTCAAGTACTTGCTGTACGTGTGGTGCCTGTATGCAGCACACACTTGTCTTGTTAGTATCCTGTCTTGATCTTGTTTTGAGCCCCTTCCAGCAAAATAGCCGCACGTAATTTTGGCAGACATCCACTGGATGCTAGGTTTGGAAAGCTTATTGGCTGTCTGGAAATGCATCTTGGCTACCAGGCTTGTCTGCTTAACCCCTTGAACTGGGTCTCTGCAGCTGTTGAACAGTACTGGGAAATCCCCTGCATTTGGAATGAAGCTTGGGAGGGAAGAACAAGGCTAAGGCAAACTCGGGGGTGGGGGGCAGCTGCCCTCTAAGAGTCTTCTCAGAAAATCTGAAATGCTTCCAGTGATGGTGGGGAGTGCTGGAACTGTTTTGCTGGTTAAGTTACTGTGGTAGCAGCCGGGATGACTACACCGCACACTAGTGTTCAATGTAAGGGGCAGGGGGAAGCACAAAGTACTTGTTTGTAACCTGTGAATAGGATTGCCTAGCTGGGGCATGCAGTGGCTGCGAGGAATGTCACCCATACCACTGCTGGCATTTCAAACACGCCCACTGCCCTGCTGACTGCCTTTAAGTTGAAGAGCTTTAGCTAGGGATGTGGTTAAGCTGAGACACGTGAAATACAACTGCCTACCCTACTGTCCGTGTCCAGAGGCCATAATAGGCATATATGATTTTTCCAGAGAATAGCACCTTCTAACAGATGCAAAACAAACAAAAAAAAAAACCTAAAACAAAACCCAAAGCTACCCAGAGTGTAGGAGTTGAATGATGACAACTGCATGTGGCTAGATTTTGCTTTGAGTTTTACCTCCTGATACAGATGTTGTGGAAAAGGGGTCAGGATTTTTCCCCATGGGTTTTTAATCTCCTGGATTTTGACTAGTAAAGGATGTTCTCTAAGTAGTTCAAACAACAGGTACCAAAACAGTTATTCTAAGGGCCTCTTCAAACTAGGTCTAAAGAAATAGCATACAACAATGTTAATGGCTTGGAACAGCTACAGGAAAGCAAAGGGAGGTGCATGAGGAATCTATTTATGAGAAAGGAAATGGCAAAAATAGAGGAATTGATCCATTGCACAAGGCTGTGAGTAAGTTGTGTAATAAGTGGCATACAAGTATCTGGATTTGACTGTAAATGTGGGGATCCACCCATGGCTGCCCTTACTGGCTTGGTACTCATTTTGCAACTCCTTTTGTCAAACTGAAACTTGTTTGCCCTCTGGACAGGGTGACAAGCTGCTAGCAGCCGTGGTGCTGACACACCACTGGTAGGATGTGACTACTTACTGTCTGCTTCGTTGAAAAGGAAGGAATTATATTCAAGTAACTTTAACTTGGAAACATGTCATTAATGATTTTGGAAGCTGTGCTGTGTAGGGGGTAGGGGAATTCCCTGTCCCTTTTTTTTATTGTTTTGAATGAAGAACTTTATAAGAAGATGCCTAAAAAGTAGAACTTTTATTCCTGACAAAGTTGCCTGCCCAAATCAGATCACTAATTAAATTTGGTGAATGATGCTTCCAGAGTTCTAAAATGCTGAGTTCTCCAACCTATTAAGGAGCATTGGCATAGCCCTGGCTTTGCGTTGCTCTGTGTTCTTGCATTACTGGTGTGTGCTCACTAGTACTGATTGAAGACAGCTCCGGACCTTTGAAACGTTGATTATGAGAAAACTGAAAAGTTACGGCAGGGTGGGTGAGCGAAGGCCTCTGAAGTAAACCAACTGCAAATGTCAGCCCCTTTGCATAAGTAATAGGCTCTTGTCAGCTCTGTAGTTTGAAGGAGACCTCATTTTTTAGCGATCCTGTCCTTGGGGGTAATAAATCTGATTCTCCACCACTTAAGGATAAAAAAAGAAGCCCTAGTTTATATGAGGATGCCTGAAGTAGACTCCCTGACTAGATATGAGTAACTAATCTCTGGGCTGGTGGACGTGTCCTGCAAGGAGGATCCCCTCAGGCTCCACTCGGTTACCCTGTACTCAGGCCCCTCTGAATACTAGGTGTTGATCAGTTGCAAAGAGGGACTTGTATTTGTGGCTTCTCACACTTTGTCTTGAGAACCAGAAAAGCAAAAAAATACTGCTGGGTTGCTCTGCTCTGTAGGCATTACCTTTTCAGTGGCAGCAAGTGTCTTCAAGGAAACTGATTTTTTTTTTTTTTGTGGGAATGTTCCTGTTTACCACTGGCTGTATGGAAGAATTTTATTTTCCTTATCACTGGGCAGTCCAAATTCATCTCAAAATAGTCTCTTATGTTAACAGCCAGACAAATACGTATTTGGGGCTCTGACACTACAGTATGACAAGGTTTGTAATAGAATAGATCACTTGGTTTCCTTTTTCAAACTGGCTGCTTTAGCATTATATTTTGTACCAGATTTTTAGAGCCACCTGAGCCAATCTCTTTTCCTTACGCTTTTCAAGAATGGGGACTGGTTCTTTCAACTACTGGATACAATGCCTCCTATAAAACCTGTCAGAAAACTTATGTAGAAAATGCTGTTGGAGTGGATGCAGAATCAGCTTATTTTGAACCCCTTTTCTTAGATAAAGCAGAAATTCTTTGCTCTCCCAAGCTCTGCATGGGGCAGAGGTACTTCTAAAACCTTCCATTTTAGTTACCAAGTGCTAGTGGGTAACCTGCAGCATAGCTTTTTAATGGCCATTGTGCTGTAACCAGCTTCCCCCAGCCTCATGCTAGTAAATCAGTGCTATGAAGGTGAGGTTTGCTGGAAGCTATGGGCAGAGCGCTTTCTGCATGGACAACTCCCCCTCGTCGTCTCTGCTTAAGTGAGTTAAGTGTCAGATGCACGCCTGTGTCACAGAGCATGTCTGTCTTCCTGTGGCTCAGGCGCTCCCTCCTCCACCCTTTCTCAGTACAGTTTCTGCATGCAGACTTTTCAAAGCTGTGAACTTTCTCAGTCTTGCCTGCTGATGCTGTGGCTCGCTTCCTGTGGCAGCTTTTTCCTCTTGCTGTCCTCAACAGCTTGGCTCCTGAAGGTGTGTGAAAGCTGCAGCTTACTGCCCACATAGGCCATCTGCCTTGCCAGGGACCCAGAGCAACCATGGAGGGGGGACACAGCTGCAAGGCGACTTTGTTAAGGTGTGACTCCACAGCGGTTTCTGAGTCTAAACTGGCTTGCTGCTGTGCTTCTTCACAGGGAAGGAGTAAGACCATGTGAGCCCAAATCTAGTTAGATTTAGCCCGATTGCTTCCCTGACCGGGCTTGCTAGTGCTCATGCAAGAACAGGGCTGTGCTGTGAAGTTGCACTGCAGCAGCTGCCTCTTCCCTGCCTGCAGACTGGCCTGCGCTGCAGCGGAGCGGGGCACGGCTCGACACCTTTCATGGCTTCAAGCGGGCACCAGAGCCAACAGCACTGTCTGTCTTCCTGGGATGTCAGCTGGTGGTGCCTCCTCTGAGCTTTTCTTCAGTTTATCAGTCAGCCAACTTGCTTGTGTATGATAATCATGCTGCAATTCAAGTGATCTGTTCTTCTATAATTTTTAGTTCAAATGCTGACCTGAGATGTTATTGATGAGGTGCTGCTCAGCCCTATCTGCCACTTGATTTTAAACAAAGGAAGGTGGGGTTTTTTTGTGAACTTAATACATGTAGTATACTCAGGGTAGAGCATTATATTGCGTGTGTGGCTACAGGGCTCTGTGCATAAATCCAGTGGTTATGGACTGTCCTTGACTTGGGTCACACTGGTGATCTCTAGGTCGCTCGGCAGTAATACATACTTTCCAATGGAATCTGGAGGATGCTGCCAGTTCTTGGTGTCGTTGGTCTAGAGCCTGCTGATGTGTGTTTCATAGCATACTGGATGTATGATCTTTTCCATCATTCTGCAAGGGGGATGGTGATGGGAGTAAGGCAAGAGGCCAGAAAAAGTATTTGTCACTGAAACTAGTAAGTGGAGCTTCTTTCTGTGCTTCTGGACTACGGTTCTTTATGTCTCTGCCAAGCTGAACTCAGTGGTTGAGCCCATTAATTGAGACTGGAGTCTCAATTGTTCCTTTTGTCACTGGCTGCTTGCAGAGAAGCCTGTCCTCCCTCTGCAGGTGGCTTCTAGTTTAGTTTTATTATAGGTATGAACTGAAATATCCCTGGGATGACACTGAGCTGTGCAATTTGGCATAACAGTGCATGAAACTTTACTCGAACCTTCATGTAAACGTGCCGTTTCTTGCCGAGTCCCACTGTTACAGTTGGCATTCTTTGTGCTTTCATGGCAGCCGTGTGTGTCTTGTTCATATGAAGTAGTCTGAAGCTTGTAATATTGGCTAGTTTTAAACGGTGGTTGGGTGCATAAGGTAACAATGCGTAAGAAAGGCAGGAAGCTGCAAGATCCTTAGGCATCTTGGTACCTTCAGAAATGTGATCCACAGTCCATAGCTGACTGTCCTGATTATGTCTTAACATACAGCAGGTGCAGGCAGTTGGGGGGTGTGTGTAACTCGTGTGTTGCTGAAAGGTATAGTCAACTTCGTATCTGACTGGCTTTGTCGGAAATGACATTAAAAATAGCCCCAACTGAATAACTGACAACTACTTCTGCAAAATTATCTTAGATGCTGCGCTGTCCGATGTGCAAAGAGAACGGGATGGGTGGGGAGAGTGCGAATTTTTTTTTTTACAACAGTCGTGGGAGTATCTTATATCTGGTAAAATGTTTTCAGATAATGATCCTCGCTCGTGTCCATTTTTAGTTTTAGCTGCAGATGACTAAAAGGATGCATGTAGAGAGAAGCTCAAAGTTTCTGTAAGATCAGCTGTTTGTATTGAGGCTCTGCACTAAAATCATTAGGGATTCTTTAAAGGGCGAGTTCCTGCTACAGGCTATAGGCAGGTACCAGAACAAAGCCAAGACAAATTGGTGACTGTAAAGGTGATGTTAGAACACGTATGCTATAGCACATAAGTGCTACTTATGGCTCAGTGGTACTAAGTGCATCAAAAGTGAGCAAGCTTCCTCGTCCACTGTATTATGGTGACTTTATTCAGACCGTCACAGTGGGGTGGAATGGGATGCCTTCTCTGGCCTTACTGGTACCTCTGTGGCTCCAGTTAAGTGAGGAGCACCATGTCCCCAGTTGAGTGGGGAAGAGGGCGGTGGAGAAGGCAGGGAAGTGGGAAGCTCAAAGGAGTCATTGGGAGGGTTAATGCTCCCTGGGGGCTGCAGTGCGGCCAGGGCTGGTGCCTGGGGTGTGCCTGCTGCATTCTGCTCCCTGATGAGCTTAGGGGTATGAAAAGGCCCTTTAAGACTGCTGGAAGGGGGCTTGGCTTAATTAAGTGTAATCCCTTCAGAAATTGCAAGCACTTTCGCATGACCAGAGTCCAGCCTCACCCTGACGCCAAGGACCCAGGGGCTGTTTCGGCAGAGAGCTGGCACTCGGGAAGAAGCCAGATGTCTGTGAGTATTGCTGGCGCTGCAGGTGGGGGGCATTACCTCTGATGCTCTTCCAAGGCTCTGCAAAGCATGATGCCCTGGTACGCTCTTGCAGGCTGGCATGCGATGCCTGTCTTCACAGCAGGACCCATGTTGGCTGGCCTGCGTGGTGGGAAGTGAAATACAGCCCTGGGGAGCCTTTGTACTCCAGAAAACACGTGTGCGTTTTACAAGGACAGGGGAACAATTCTCATTATGCTTATACTTTTGCTAGTCTTGCTGAAAGCCAAAACTGGGAAGGCTTTTTAGATTATTAGGGTGCCTTATGAGATCTTGGGTTCAGAGTTCATGCAACTCCAGCTGGATTTGACATGCTTCTCTGGTCAGAGCTGCTGGAATTCATGCATGGTGTTAGTCCAGTATCTGTACCTGCAGTAACTGCTGGGTAAGCTGGTGCCCTATAGCATAGAGGGTCTATAAAGGATGGCCTGGCATTTCTTTTTAGCAGAACTTAGTTCTGTTCTGTAACAGTCAAATGAGTAATAAAGTATGACTTTTCCCTGTGCCGTTTTCTCCAGAAATGGTCCACTTGGTGGCTTCTGCCTGGGAAGCATGAACATCTGAAGCTTAAGGCCTGAGGACCAGCAGGGTATAACAGCTTCCTTGCATTCGGGAAATCCAGAGAAAAGAAGCTTTAGCTCAGGGTCAGGGTTTTGTAGAGGTTGATACTCTCTTGTGCTGACTCTACCTATTATTTCAACATGAATTTCCTAGTATTTTGCTCCTGTCTCAACTTAGGACAGACAGAATTGTCTGTTCTACCTCTTGCACTGCTTAGTGCACTGGGGTATTAGTACAAGTAATACATCCATTACTTAGTGTAACGGTATCAGTCTTTCCTGTTTGTCCTGCCATATGCAGCTAAAAATTTTCATCTTAGGAAGTAGTTGTAGCGGGTTATTAGTACAGCTCTCTTGGACACCTGGAAGATAACTGATAATCATTGGTCCTAGTAAAACTTATTGGGAATCTCAGTGGGGCAGAAAGTAAGACTTGAAGGTATGCAGGCAGTGTTAAAATTTCTGAAAAGATGTTGCAGGTCAGTGCCTGGTACAAGTGTCTAAGTCTGTCTCCTGTAGTCTGCTAAACACTATGGGAGGAGTGTGGTGATGTCTTGTGGCTTGTGAAAGCTTTTGCTTATCAAAAGGAGCTTTTTTTTGCCGCAGCTGCTCTAGGGGGCTGGAGCAGTGTCTCTTCCACGCCAGAGGTTCTGTCTGTGCAGGGGGTCTTGCCCTCACCACAGCACTGTCCTTGGCAGCAGGAAGCTCTTTAATATGCTCTGGTAGTGGCAATCTTTAGCTGTGCTTAGACTGGTAGAACAATGGTAATTCCTCAAATAGAGAAGAGGAAGAGTTGCTAGGTTTCTCGCTCTTTCCTGTAGCTGTTATGAAATGAATCAGTTAAATGTGCGCGCTTTTTTTTTTCCTTGGGTGTTTTTTAGCTTGGTGAGTATAAACTTGCCTGTTGAAATGTAATGCTTGAATTTTCTTGTAACATGCAAGGCGGCATCTTCTGGAAGCTTTTCATGTAATGTTGCTAGTTGTTTGTATGCAAAGTGTTGCATTAAATGATGATGGAAAGCCAAAAGAAAGCTGTTTACAGGCCACCTACTAGGGTCAAACTTCTGCTAGTTTAAGATCGAAGCAGAGTTTAGAGGGTTGCAAATACTTGGATGCAGTAGTGAATGCATTATAAACGCTATGATGAAAAAATTCAATGAATTGGTTTAAACAGAATTTGAGTATAAATTACTGCATTAGGATAGTATTTTTGGTAAATCTGTTGACAGCGAAATCCAGTATGTCCTCTAAAAACACCTCCTGAGTGTTGAAAGTTTAAGACAAAAGTTTACTGACAATAAATTTTGGAAAAGGGGTGTAGTGTACTTGGGGATGAGTGCTGCTGCTGTGGACCTTGTGATCTGATCACTGGTGGGCAATGTCTTTTTCTCACTGTGTTTACTCATGTTCCTTGCAACTCAGCAGTGTGCATGCACCTTGCCTTTCTGGAACGGCAGAATTAGATTTGTGTATGCTCAGCAGTCCAAGCTGGTTATCTTGGTGAGGAGCATTTTATTCTGTTTGGAACCCAAATGGTAAGCATGCTGATGGTTATGCCACCCCTCAAACCTAGAAAAACCTCATTAGATGGCTTAGAAATACAAAGTATAAAAGCTTAATGCTAGTGAATCTGAGGCTTTCCTTAGAATGAGCATTGATGGTAAACTAGATATATGGTTTAAAAGTCTTTTGGCAGGGTAATTCTCAATGGACAAGGCAAACAGTCTAAATTATGATAGGTCTGGATCATGCTGGCTTTCTTCTGGTATAGCACTTCTGTTGTGTAACCCTTGTGTAACACCTGTGTTGGGCAGTACTTGGCTGTGAATGCCTCAGTAAAATGATTTTACTAAAAGTAAGCCTTCAAATTAATTAGGAGGATGAAAGTAAACATGCAGTGCCTGGCACTTAGTTTTCAGATAGAAATTATAGCAGTCTGTAGCTCTGTTGTAGTTTGTCTGAGCTGCGTGCAGAGCACATTAAGAACAGTGAAACTGACCTGCCAATAGTTAGGTGGCCCATGGGTATCTTTCAGAATGAAACTGCCTTGGTGCTTGGTTTTTCAGCCTTTTTACGTGCTAGCAGAACCAATTTGTGTTTCTGTCATGGTACGTGGGCTCTTGAAATGAAACAAAACACTCAGTAAAGCTGCATCTGCCCTGAAGTATTGTCAGGCCTCTATCTGCTAACTGGGAATGAGAGCCAAGAGGATGGGGCCAGACTCTTTTCAGCAGTGCCCAGCAACAGGACGCGGGGGAACAGGCACAAACTGGAGCACAGGCAATTCCCCCTGGACATGAGGAAGAACTTCTTTGCCGTGAGGGTGCCTGAGCCCTGGCCCAGGCTGCCCAGAGAGGCTGTGCAGTCTCCTTCTGCGGAGAGATTCAACCCCGCCTGGATGCGTCCCTGTGCCCCCTGCGCTGGGGGCACCTGCTTTAGCAGGGAGTGGACTGGATGGTCTCCAGAGGGCCCTGCCAGCCCCCGCCGTGCTGGGATTCTGTGAGAGCAGTGACTCTCACCACCTGAAATGGTAGAAACCTCACTTTGTTACTCCAGTTCGTAACAAGTGGCTCAAAAAAAAAAAAGCCTGGCTTGATACTATATGGGGAAAAAATATTTGTATGTTGTTTCACACCAGTGAGTCTTAACAAAGCTCGGTTTTACAGCAAACTTAACTTCTCAGCCACATATTAAATTACGATGAAACTAGTGGTTAAAATGTCACCAGTACAGCCCAGGACATGCTTTTCCCAGCTCAGTCCACTGACTAACAGCTGTACGCTACTGAATGTGTTAAAACTTTGTTCAGATTGGGGAAGCTAGCATTACCGGGGTGTGGTTCTCTAAAGCCCAAGCCTGTTTCCTGTGGTGTCTTAGCTCATGCTGTCTTCTGAAATAGCATAGGCTGAAGTTGACAGTGCAGACCCCATTCAAGACTTTGCTGCTTCTAAACCTTGGATTGCTACTTGTCTTGAGCACAGGAGGCTTCTACTAGGGGAAAAAGTATATATTTTCCTATGGAATGTACTAATTGAAGGATGATAACTGGTCTTGAGTGTGTTTAAGTGAATGACAGTGAAGGAATTTTGCTGGATCCAGCATGGGACCTTATTTTACTGTGCTAACAAAGATACGAGTCTTACAAAAAAGTACTCTGTATGAGTTATGAGGATACTTACTGAAGCATCTTTGTTTCAAGTTTTAAGGTGTGATTTGCTCCGAATAGCTTAAAAGCTATTCTGGCACAGGTTCCAAAGAGCTGCCACAAATGTTTCAGTTTGTGTTTTCTGATGCTTCCTCTGTGCTCAGATACTTCAGCGTTCAATCACCTAAGCAGATGATAGCAGGTAAGAGTAGCTGCTGTGTTTTGTGCATAAACAGTGGAGCAAAAAGACTTTTTCTTTCCTGGTACCTGGTACATGAGTGTTTTAGGTGAACAAGAAAGACTTTAAAACAAAAAGCATCCTGTTGCTTAATGGCTGATGTAATGTAACCCCTCTTATACTTAGATGTGGCTTATGGACATCTTTGCTCTCACTGGTAGGTGTGCTGGGCAGTGAGTCAAGCTTAGAAGCCAGCACTTTTCTCCTAGAAGAGACTGCTTCCAAGTAAGTATGAGTAGCAAAGCTGGTTTTGAGAGCATTCAGCCCTTCTAGCAAGCAACTGGACTCCTGGTTCACCAAAGAACTGTGAAATTAGCCAGCTGTCAACACTGAGGATCTGAGGAGAGTAAATTTGGGAAGGTATAGGAAGAGAAGGCAACTGCATGCTATTGAAAGCTGCTGATCTTAAGCAAAGCTTGATTGCTTATGAGTTTAGTCGTTTGCTCTTTCCTTGCTACTTCTATGGGATGGGTTTTCCTCAGTTTGTCTTCATTGTGTCAGCAGCTTCAGAGGGTTTCAAAACCTGCTTATTCCTGGTCTGCTTGTTCATGATATTTTTGCTCCAATAATGTCTAAGTAGCAGTCCTTATGCAGACAATAGTTCAAATGGCAACTCTTTTTGACTTCAGCTTTGCTGTGCTAAGCCTACCTTTAATCTTAGAGAATATGCTTAAGGTTTTAGCTAAACTTAAAACAAGAAAGCCTTTAGGTTCATCACAAGGGGATGTCAAGTACAAAACAGTGGTGTGCCTAGGCTCAAGTAAGCTTTTTGGGAAACTTCAAAATGTATTTGGATGCAGTGCTGGCTTTCAACACTTGACTTAGACCTAACTACAGAATGCTTCTTGCTTATGGGGGGAAAGAAAATGCTTGTAGCTCTCTTCCAGCCTGCTGCTGCTTTCTAAGTAAACAAGATGTAAAATCTGTCCATATACTCAGTAGACTTACAGGGATCTGAACTGGCTGAATCATATCAGTATTGGGTGGTTTCTTGAATATTTCTCTGCTTACTCTAGCTTTTTTTGTTCTCTAGTGTGATGCAGTTAGCTTAAAATCTAAATGTGAGGGTTTTTTCTTACTAAAACCGTTCAGAGCATAATTTCCCCACCCCCCATCCTTCATGCCTGGAATGCTGGTGGAGTGTGCTAAGAGGATTGATTGCACTGAAGAGCAAATAAATAAGGATTTATTGATGTGGGGTAAATGGCTGTTGGCAAGAAAGAGAACTATGAGTGCAAGACCTGTATGATGGGGTTTGATGCACTGTGAATATCTCATCTGTACAACTTGAAGATTTGAACGTGTGCTTTGATGGAAAAACATTAAAAGTTTGATCTAAAATATATGCAGCTTGTATTCATAAATTGTGAAATATCTTTTACCTTTTTCAGTTGATAGGTGTGTAAATAGAAATGAAGTTTCAGACAGCTTGGTGTACTTGCAGGCCTTACTTTACCTGGTCAAAAGTTAAGGCATCAGCATTCAGGCTGGAGTATTCCTGCCTACCTCTAAGAATCTACACAATGTTTTCCAGTAATGATCAGGAGTTGTGGATGGAATTGGCTATGTTTACACTAGTCTTTGAGGTGAAACGCCTCTGCTGTTTAACTTGCTTCATGAGGACTATTGGTGAAAACTGTACAGAGGTACAGAGGTCTTCCTGCTTCTGTGGGATGAAACTGCAAGCTCCCTTGCTACTTTCATTTCACATGTGAAAATGTGATGGTGACATCTTCCTGTCAAGATAGCGTGTCATACAATAGTTCTTCTGGAAGACGGTTCATGATCTTACTTCTTATGTCTAAGGCGAATACTGTCATGAAATCTTGACTGCAGTATTAAATTACATCTAAACTATTTCTGCAGTATTTAGAGATCTTTCACCTCCTGGAAAGAACTGGAATGCAGTAGGCAACTATATAGAGATCGTTCTACTGCTTTGTGACATGTTTGCACATAGTGCATATGTTAGTTCAGCGTGCGTCCTTTGTGCCTTGGCACCTGAGATCATCCTTGCGTCCTGTCTGCTTTGTACCCACAGCCCTTGGAGCATGTCATAGATAGTGCCGTATAATTTCTTCAAATACCCATGGAGACTGGAATAGTGTTGTTAGTATTGACTAGTCATTAACAACTAGGCTGAGTTGTCAGTGCTTCCAGGGACTTCCTTGATGTTCATCCTTCAAATAGAAGGGTTGAATGTCTGGTTGTGTGTACTGAGGTTTGGAACATCTGTGCTTTTGTGAAAGACACCAGAATGTTCTACACTAGAAACTCAACTTCATAAGCTGTAAATGGCTTTCACATGTCTCTGTATAAATATATGAGAATATTAGTAGGAACAGATAGGATAAACTCTTATACTGTGAAACGGGGAAGTTATATTCTACAGGGAAACTGAGAATGCTGTGTGCTGGCAGGGCAGGTGACTTTGAAACTGCTGGCAGTGAAGTTCCTGGAGGCTTGGGAGCTGGTCCCTGGCTGTAGGCAGATGTTGGTTTTCATTATTGGGTAGTGTCACTTGGAGTGTGTGTTGTAATTATGTGTTTTCTGCCTTCCAGATCAGTGTGCGTGTTACTACCATGGATGCTGAGCTGGAGTTTGCCATCCAGCCCAACACTACAGGGAAGCAACTCTTTGATCAGGTAAGTGATGGAGCTGCAGATCTAAAGTTGATACAGATGTTGTGATTATATTAAGCAACAGCAAACAATTTCTAAAGGACTTCCAAGTTTAAGTGACAGTGTGTATACTAACTTCAAGAGAACTCAACATAGTAAGAAATTATGTTTTTTCAAAACTACTGTATTTTTTACCTCCAAGAATGTGTTAGGAGCTATTCTTACCTCTAATGAACTGAACTGGTGCTATAGCTCATAATAATAATTGGAAAGCAGTAGATGTCTGCAGTCATAATTAATAAGGAGAGTCTTATGAGGGAACTAGTAAGCTATCTTTGTTTGGCTTACTTGCAAGCATTGTGTAATTGATTTCAAAGAGTAGCTGATCTCTAAAACAGGAGCGGCTTAGCTGGGTTTCAAAGGTTGCTGCAACCCTTAAGTGCAAGTAAAGTGATATTCTGTAAATCCCATCAGGCCCTGAGGGAAATCTTAAGAGAAGTTGTGTACTGTACTGGGCTGTCTTCATCTGGGTGCTTCAGACTTCCTCTGCGTGCACTGGCTAGGCAAATTTCCTGCTGCTTTGGTCCAAATAGAAGCAGGAAGGCACGTGCAGCACAAAGTTGGAGGAGCTGCAGACAGACATTATCAATTGCAGTGGTTGAAACTTTGACAGACTCCACTGTGTTTCTCTGCTGTAATCCTGAAGGCCATGGATTTGCTACTTGGAGGAAAATCTGAACAGTAAGTTCATAGCTTAAAGAAAAGTAAAATGAATCTTGGATTAATGACAAGATGAAGGAACTGCCAGACCAGATATGTCAGATATGGGTGTGGTTCAGTAGTGCCAACTGTTCTGGGGCCAGCTCTACATACTGCGTATCTTAATGAAGAGAGAAACTTAAGGGCTGACCCACCCATAGAAGTCAGCTATTTCATTTGGGGCCAGCAAACCCAATTAAATTTTTTTTTTAGATGTTTAACCACAAACTGCTACTTTCTCTCATACTCAGCTGGATGATTCAACACTAGGTACTATATTGGTCTTTGCAGCCCAGCCCTGAAATGGAGGGAATAGAGTGAGATGTTGGCTTTACTAAAAGCATCCTTTCATAATGGGAAAAACAGAAAGGCTTTTAGGAAAGTTCTGAGTTGCAGTGTAGTTCTCAGCTGTCTGTGTGTACTACGTAGTGGCCCCTACGTATTTTAGCCCTGTGTGGTCTCAAAATATGACAGGTTTTGATTGATAGAAGTGAGAGCTAGATTGTTCCCATAATCCATGGGTGCAACATGGAAGTCCACTACAGAAGGCTTATGGGAGCATGCCACTGAAGCTGAGGTGATATTACCACCAAGTTTCTTCAAAGGTGAACTGTTTTTTTGGAGGGGATGTTCTTCACACAGATGCTTCCAATGATTATTTTTCAGTATCTGTTTTCTGACGTTATCCAAGCAAAGCACTGGGTGCTAAGAAGTGATGCTGTTGAAATCAGTAGTATTTTTAATCTGTACATGATTTTTCTTCAGTCAGCTCTAGGCCATCTGCAGCTTTCGCTGTAAACTGACATTGTGGTGGCAGACTCGGGCTTCAGCAGCTTGTCTTTGAGAAGCATCTATCATGGTTCCAGTATGGGAACTCTTCATATCTTAGTAATTGATTTCACTCCTTTGTGTCATGTTCTCAAACAGCTGTACATTCTCCTCCTTGCAGTGTGTTTCACACAGCACCTGTCTAAACAGAAGTTTTGTTTTGTTTTTTCCATAGTAAAAACTTTGCAAAGGGAGGAAACAAATACTGCTGCAGAACTAAGTTTCTAAGTTGCTAATGCAAATGCCAGTGTTACTTCAGCTAAATGGGATTGTAGGTGGAGTTGGAAGAGGAAATACAGTGGGGCTGGGGGGGAAGTGTCTGAAGCCGGCTGTTAAACATTCTCTATTTCTAGAAGGTCTGGGGGGCACCATCTCTTTGTACTGTCCCTATATCACACTCAGTTGAATAAGAATTAAACTGTTTTCTACTGCCTAGCACACAGGATTTCCTTGTGGAGGTAGTGGTGTTGGTTCCTGATAGGGCTGATACAGAAATTAGTGTCCTAGAGCCTCATCAGTGGCAGATGTGCAGGCTTTGACTAAATGATTAGTCAAACACCAAGCATGACAGTGCTAGGTGGTGTTAGTGTGGTACCACCACAGTGATGGTGGCAGAAAGACTAACCCTCTGCCAGATCTTGAGAACACTGTGAGCGCTAAAGTAGGGAGCTGGCAGTAGACGTGGGCATGTCAAAAGTCTTCCACCTCTAGCATGAGTAAGGAGTTTGGGAGGCTACTGCTATGTGAGTGGTTGAAGAACTTAATCCCAGCTTCTGTTGCTGCCCTGCAGTCTAGCCATTGGCACCTTACAATTAAGGAAACTAATTGCGAAGGAGGTAGCTATTCAGCTCCTGCCCCAGTGGGAAACATTTCATCTTGGTCTCTGAATGCAGATACACAACAGACTGTCTCTTTTTTTTTTAATTGGGAATTCAAGGCTCTTTTCTATTGCAAAAGAGACTTATAGTCTGTCATAGTCAGACTTGCACATAAAGGAAAGCAAGTACTTCTTGTATAGGGACATGCTCGTACAGAATATTGATCTTTGCAAAAAGAGCTAACTGAATACCAAACTGAAACATGAGATCCTCTAGTGAGCTGACAGTAAATACTAAACTTGCTCCCTTTAGTATGGGGATGAGGCTTTCAATATATTGTCAGCTGGCATATATCCAGTATGTTCCAAATGGCTGAGCTGTTCGTCTAGATTAGTTCCTGTAAAGGACTAGTCCAGAGCTGTTCTCCCTCCTAACCGGGACTAAGCAGGGACTGCTGTCTGACTGATAATCTCTTCACTCTACCTCGGTTTCTGTCCTGAGGTGGTCTTCGGTCCCATGATGGAGTGTGTAAGAACAAAGTTATGGCTGTTCATTTTCTAGCTCTCTTAAAATATATTGTGCTTCTGAAATTGCTAATCTAGTATTTTCTGACAGATGCTGTTCCTGAAAAAGGAGCTGATTTCATAAATGCTTTTTTAAGGGAAGGGAGAGTTTCTCTACAAAGCAGACTTAACAGTTTTGCTGTTGCAGCACGTTGACCTTCTGATTTTTGACTCTCTCATGGAATATTTTAAGATATCTCGCATGTTTTTGCCCTAGAGCACCCTTTCACTTTGAGCTGTCACTTCTGGGTTAAGCAAAAAGGAAGGTGCTAAGTATTACCAAGGTTTCTGGCTGCATAACTACCTCGGTGCATGCTGCTGGCTTTGTTCGGTAACATTTAGGCAGTATTCGTTTTCACCTGTTGTGTCTTAAGGTAGAGTAAATGTATTCTTTGTGCCACCCATAATTCTGATGAATAGGATTCAGAAGACTTTGGAAAGCTTGCATCTAGGAGTAGCTTCAAGAGGAGGAACAGTTTGAGTTTGAAGTTCCATAGTAATAATGGGTTAATGGGCTTGGGGTAGAAATGTTTCCATCTCCCTCTTTCCTGCTTGGTTAAATTCCAAAGTGAATTTTTGTAGTGATAGATGAATGCAGATGCTTCACTGCTTTGTTGGAAACTGTCTTCTGCTCCGAAGTAGCTGGCTGTAGAAATATCATTGAGCTGATACACAGTGCAGTAACACCATGATTTATACTAGAGATCTTTCTGTAACACCCCATTCCGATGGCTTGTAACTGTACAGCTTTAGGTTAAATAGCTTAAGCTTGTGTGCACAGGCAGAAGCTGGATTAATTGGGACAGGAGGATTGTAGCGCTTTGCTGCTGTAGCGCTTTGCGCTGGAGTTCAGCAGCTGATGCTTACCGAATTGCTAGCAAAAACAGTAGCTCTGCTCCCATTCCTCAGCTGCTAGTGATGGATTAAAAGAAGAGCTTGAGGGTGAATTGTGCATGTCAGGGGTGCTGCTTATCCCACAGGCCTGATTACTTCACAGGTACCTTGAAATACTACTTTCCTGTGGATGCAGGGCAAAGGCACTAGAACAGTGATAGCCGCTTGTTTTTCTTCTTTGACCCTTTTCTGTATCAGACCGACGTGCAGTCGGACTGGAGACTAGTGTGTAAAACAAAGCATTGCTTTGCTTTTGTATATCTCCTACACATGAAAGATTAACCATTTCTTTGGTTAAACTGCTTAGCTACTTACTGTCGTGGATAGCTTTGAAGTTGTGCCCCTACAATCTTTTCTTCTGAAACTTCCTTTTTTTTTTTTAAATTGATTCTAGCTTTTATTGGTGAGATTTTGGCCTGTTGAGGGGGTGAGAAGGGCTAGCCTGTACCTTGGACAGGCAGAGAGGTAACAAACTGGCTTGCTTCAGTGCTCTGTGGCTGGCTGGCTGGGAAGCTTTCACAGGAATGCCCTGGCTTAGTGGGTGCTGTCTCTTACAGGCTTCTCAGGCAGCCTATGTACAGACTAGTCACAAAATCCTCAACCGCTTTGATGACTTCAGTGCTGTGAAAACATACTCCCTTCTTCCACATCTCCCTCATACTGTATTAGATAGCTTCTCAAATGTTTTGTTTCTGATCACTTCTGACCTTGGATCCTGCTCGTGCCTTGTTCTTTCCTTCCTCTTCAGAGACCCTTATTCCTTCTAATCTCTGGTAGTGGAGCCTTAGCTGTCTGCTGTACTAGGTCTGTTGGGTGGTGAATGCAGTCGGTGGGTGGGGGTCTCTACCCATTTGATAGGCTTTACAGCAGGGTCCTTATAACAATGAGTTGTTGCTAAACTGTTCAGTCAGTACTTCCTTCCCCAACCTAAAATGAACTGTTTATTTCTCCAACTTCAGAACAGATTTGCCTCTCAGTGATGTGCTTAGTGCTCTCTGAGCCTGTAGTTGACCATTTAAACATCAGTCCTTCCAATGCTAGCTCCTGAATGTTGTGAAGTCCAGGAGATGGTGGTTTCAGCATGCCACTCCAGAATAAGCCATTAGAGTAACCAAAAGCACCCAGTCTCATTAAAGGTGATCTCTGTCCAATTAAGAGCCACGCAGCCAAGTCACAGGTTAAGGAGAAATGTGATGTTAGAAAAACTTTTTAATATTTGTCACTTCAGGCTTTGAAAGCATGCAGTTAACCTTCCTAGGAGGCTTGTCCTCAGCTTTGTGAGCTTTTGGGGTCAAAACCAAGCTTGTAATAGAAAAGCACACTCAGCTAATGTGTTAAAATGGTAACAGTAAGCATCTCAGATTCATTAAGAGCCAGAGCACCTAAGATTTTGCGTTCATGTCCCCTGCCCTGGCTTGCTTATCTGCTGTAGTGAGTTTAGGGGTTTTGTAGAGTACCAGTTTGTCGGTCTCTTCTTTCATGGTTGCTAGAGCTTACAGGCTGACCAAATCCTTCTCGACTTTTGAATAACTGCAGCTGAGTTGAGCTGTGTTTGGAATAAATGCGGCTGGTCTCTCATGGCCTGTAAATTAAGTTTTGTGAGGAGGGAGGTTGTAGAGGAGCCTTTAGCCTTGGCAAGGTCCTACCTTGTAGCTTTAAAGTATGTAGGAAACTGGTCTGGAGTACTTGATCCAGTAGGTGAAAGCACTGAACCAAAAACTTACTGTGGCAATTTAACGGTAGAAAGCAGCAAGTTGGGACAGTGACTGGTTCCTTCAGCAAACCCCAGAAGTCTTGTGTAGTGAAGGCCTGTGGTTCAGTGGTATGGAAATGTGTCTCAGATTTCACAGGAACATGTGGAAACTTACTGGCTTTTATAAAAGTGGTAGTCTGACCAAAAATGGACTGCTTGTTGCTAAGGCAATCAATGGCAAACTGTAATAAGCTTAAAGACTCGAGAAGATCCTGTTATTTACCGCTTCGGCAATTTAGCACTTTCCCTTTCAAAGTTAGAAATATATCCATGTTCTGGAAGAACTGGCCAAATAGAAAGGGAGCAGCTGAATATTTATGGCTGTAGATAGAGCCCATCGTGGGTGTTAAGTTAGGTTACCTGAAACACCATATATTCTAAATTATTGTTGACCATGGCACATGAAACTGCAGGTGTGGCACCAGTTCAGAGCTCCTCCAGCAATAAGGTTTGCTAGCACTTTCCACTTAAAGTACTTGACATGCCTGTCGTAGAAAGGGAGAGAGGCCCACTAGGACAACAGGTGAGATTCAAGACAGATTTGTGCTGCAGTTGTAGCCTGTGATGCTTTGGCCTTGGGTGCAGGAAGTTGGTCTGAGTGGAATGTCTTCTCCTCTGCTTGCATGCTTTGGTCTTGCCCTTGTGTAGATAGTGCTTTTATGCAGGATCTGCACTTGTTTACCAGTGTGGTGGTGTATTTCCTGGGCTGAGAACGAGAGCAATCTTCAGTCGTCATCTTGATGTTAAAATCTACATTTAAGAGACTGCTTATGGCTCTCCTGCTGTGGGGCAGCACCCAATGGCAAGAGATGGGTGAGTGTGTGGGGCAAGGACAGGAGGGGTCATGCAGACCTGGAAAATGGGGAGTAAGGAGAAGTGAGAGAAAAGGTTACCTGGAAGGCTTTGTGTTTCTTCTCTGAACTAAGTGAAAAAAAATTGTGCTACTGTGTGCTTAGGCTGTCGCCAGAAGGTGAGGTGAGAGCACCCAGAAATGTCAAGGTACTGGGGGACAGCTGGATTTTAAGGCTGCTTGTAATCTGTTGCCAGTTGTGGAGTAAGCCTTGTACTGCAGGTGGAACAATACCCAGGGACCAACTTAATGTTCTCCCAGGCGCGAAGGAAAGATGTCGCTCTCCAGTCGAGAATGTAAGCTTCAGGTACTTAAGTACAGTGGTCTGTGTTAAACAGTACTCTCTGTTCTCCTGTCCTGTGTGCCAGCCCCTCATCTTTAGCCACTGCCCTTATTTGCCTTTTGGAACATCTGAGAGTTCGTCAGGGCTCTGAATGCTGTACACCCCCGAACGTAATTGAGTGCCTAACTGCCAGCCAGACTTGTTGCAGCTGTAGAAAGCTGTTTCTTCTTGTTTTTTCGCTTGCTAAATGGAACTAAGTAAGCTGCTAAAGCTGAGGTGGGAAGGAGGCAGGAGGACTGTCCCCCTGCCTGCTGTTTGACGGAGGCCGCTGTCATGCGCATTTACTTGGAAAGCAGTTTCACGATGAAGGCTGCACAGGCCAGATCTATGCTCAGGCCAACAAGCCACAACATGCCTTGCTTTCCAGCTCATGTAACTCCTGCAGCAGGAGTTGTACTGCATTTTAGTTTGATTTAGTGGCAGTTTGGGGGTGTGATGTTGTGTGCTGTGCTGTCTCCCTCTCTCCTCTGTCCGGTCTGTTGTTGTCACTGCTATTGCTGTGCAGACTTCTGCTGTGGAATAAAAGACCTTTTGTGCACAGCCTCAGTGTGAGGCCTTTCAGTTCCTTGCTGGCAGTCCAGCTTGTTGAATTCCCAGGCGTAAGCTGCTGGCAAGTGGAAGTGAGGCAAGCTGACACATGCAGCAGGGGAGGGAGCTTCCATCCCATTCAAATGTAAATGCTGCAGAGAACAGAGCTCTCCTTAGGCTCTGGGACAGCCTTTCTTCATCTCCTTGTACCACGTGCTTTTAATGTATACAGCAAACTCTGATGCTTCTCCGAAAGGCTCCTTAGCTGTGTGCATCCTACGATGTGATATGCAGAAATGAAGGTTTATCTGCCCCACGTTCCCCTATGTTTACTGCAGGCTTTAGGCCACTTCTCCAGTTCATCTTCAAGCAAGGACAGGCTGAGTAATTTCATGGACTCCAACGGGATGATGTATATAGACGAGATGACGTTGCGTAGGTTTTGTCTCTGTGTGTGCAACTAATAGCATGCCTCTGCTGAAAGCTGCCTTTGGTTTTTCAGCCTGAAAGGAACCCTAATGCTGCTTTTGGAAGGCCAGAAGAAATGTCTGATCCAAGTCCTAAAGAATCTAACTAGTAATGTATTTGTGGGGAACCTCTGTCCTTGGTGTTGTATCTTGCCCAAGCTAGAGACCGTGTCAGAAGGGAAGAGAGTGCATCCTTAGGATTCAACAAGGAGGCAATTTAAAAGGAAGCAGGCATTTAGGGAGAAACTGTAAAACATGGGACAAGGCAGTACAACATTACATCACATTACCTGGTGGGGGGACGCTGTGGTAAGGCAGCTGGTGTTCCCAAGGTTATGCTCATCCCACGCTGTCCAGGTGTTGAGCCCCTCTGAAGGAGGGGAGCTGTGAGCAAGCTGGAGGGGTGGGTGGTGTGTGAAGGCAGCTTACAGCGTCAACCTGAAGATAACCTTTCTTGTCTAATAATGGAGGTGTCAGGTAAGTGCCTTGTTTGCTGGTATGAGGACAACTCCTGGGGGTTCACAAGACATATGGGCGAGCTTCAGTTTCCAGGCTTGCCTGCACCCTGTGGCATGTCCCAGACTTGCCAGGGCAGAAAGCTGTGGCCTCCTGCTAGTGAACAGGCTTTACCAAGAAACTTCCCCCTCCTTTTTACCAGCAGTAGCATTATACTGCAGTAACCTTGCCCCCCCCACGAGGCTCTTGCCTCTTGTTACAGTATGTCTGTAAAGCCTTCTTAACTCTTACTTACATAGCACCCATAGCGTGCTAGGGAAATGACTAAGGAGAGAGCTTACACAGCGATGTTGTTAATGTCTGCGGTGGCTCTTTGTGCTGGCACGAGGGATAGCATATTGACTTACCCACTGCAGTACCTCTAAATGGTGCCACTAGTTAGAGCTGCGTGAAAGGCCTGTCCACAGCTATGAGAGGAGTAGAATACAGAATAGCAGAGTCTACTAGGACACAACCTAGCAGGGTGAATCATGGCTTGCCCATGAGTAGTACACTTGCATGATAAGTGAGGGGTGTACCTGAAAATGGATCTGCGTTGTTGATTCCTGGCAGCTATTACACCTGTCAGGCCTGTTGCATTGTGTTTTGGCTGTACACGTTGGCTTATAAGTAGCTGAAGAAAATAGTGTCCCAGCTGTTGTTTATAAATAGCAACAATCCTTGAAGAGATGAGGGAGAGGGAGAAGAATATATCACATCTCCCTCTTAAGACTCCTCAGATGCCCTATCGTCATGTATATGCACTGTAGTAGGGGAGGCAGAAGGCTGGGGCACTGGTTGTCTTTGTGTTCACGTGAACTTACCTGTAACATGTTCTCTGCCACCAGGGAGATCAGCCCATCTGGCTGGGGCTCTTGCTAATCATCTTTCTTCCAGGTTGTCAAGACAATTGGTCTAAGAGAGGTCTGGTTTTTTGGACTTCAGTATCAGGACACCAAGGGCTTCTCGACATGGCTGAAATTGAACAAAAAGGTATGTTTGCTCCAAGCTTTCACTTGTCCTGGGTTCCCCTCTCTTGGAGGACTGGGCAAATTCAGTCTTCATAATTCTGTCAGGTATCTGTTTTTGCCTCTCTGCACTCCTGAAGTACTGCAAGATTAGTGAGTTGGTGTTGCCTTCCTTCAGTTCACACACTCCCTTCCCAAGGTACAAGGAATCATGGTGTCTGACCTGGTCCTCCTGCATCTAGTCCTGTTTGATATCCAGGCAGATCTGTCAACCTTCCTGGTAAAGTGCTAATGTGGCGCTCACGTGAGTGTCTTGGTTGGGGAGAAACCTTGTAAGTAACTTACCTAGCACTGCTCATAACTAGTGGCTTGTCGAAAGCCTTGTGAGGAAAGGTGATGAGGTATTTAGCAGTAAGGAATTGGAAATCCTTGCTTTTCTGTACACTGACTACTGCATTAGAAGCGATAATTTTTTTCTAATGCATGCATGTTTTCCTGTTTGTAAACCTGCTCCCCTTCACTTGGTGGGTAGGGTGTAACATCTGGTAACTCCGTTCCAGGTAACGGCACAGGACGTACGCAAAGAAAGCCCCTTGCTTTTCAAATTCCGTGCCAAGTTCTACCCAGAGGATGTGGCAGAAGAGCTGATCCAGGACATCACACAGCGCCTTTTCTTCCTCCAAGTGAAGGAGGCAATTCTGAATGATGACATTTATTGCCCTCCAGAAACAGCCGTGCTTCTGGCTTCTTACGCCGTCCAGTCAAAATATGGAGACTTCAATAAAGAGGCGCACAAGTCTGGCTATCTTGCTAGTGACAAACTGCTCCCACAGAGGTGAGTGAACCTGGGTAGTCTTAGACTTTCTTTGCCTTAAAGGGTTTGGGATTTTTTTGGGGGGAGCGGGTGTGTCTTGATTGGAATGTTCAGAATACAATATAGCCTGATGCCTCTCTGAGGATTTGGATTAGTATTCATTTAATTAAGAGCTTTAATCTTAAACATCTCATTGTTACTGAAGAAGCTCTAATCAGAAGTCCCGAGAGAAGCTCCGAAACAGGAAAATGTAATGCTACAAGAAAAAGCACAACTGCATACAATTTGACAGAAGTCTGAATATACTGATCGGTGTGTCTGTAGCTAGCTGTGTTTCCTGAAATATTTTTTTTGGGGAACTGTGATGCCAATAGAGTATTTAATGAAGTGTTATTCAAGAGCGATGTGACTGTGTGTGCACACAGTGGCTGGTGTCAAACATCCCGTGTACTATTTTTAGAGTTCTGGAGCAGCACAAGCTCAACAAGGACCAGTGGGAGGAGAGGATCCAGGTGTGGCATGAGGAACATCGAGGGATGATTAGGTAACTGATGCAGTGTGAAACTGCTGTATTTAAAGTAGTGTGATATATGCTAGTGTGTACTGTATGAATGCATACAAAAATCTGCACCTTGCTTCAGGATGAGTTAGCATTCTTCAAGCTATTCTGCTTAGAGTAATTAGATTCACATGCCTCTGCTCTTGCTAGTCTGTGTCAGCTGGCTGTTCTTAGTAAAACAAAACTGAGTTTGCAGAGTGAGTTTGTTATTATCTACTAGGGTGATGCTTGCCAGCTGCTTGTTCCCCTGCCCGTGTAGGAAGACAGCACCCTCTTGCTGTCATGGCTTATAGGCTCAAAAAGCAGTATCTACTTTCTTTTCGCATGCTGCAGAGAAGACGCTGTCTTGGAGTACCTGAAAATTGCACAGGATCTGGAAATGTATGGTGTGAACTACTTCAACATTAAGAACAAGAAGGGCTCTGAACTCTGGCTAGGTGTAGATGCTCTTGGACTCAACATTTACGAGCAGAATGACAGGTAATAAGCCCCCTCTGTTCATCGTTGCCTTCAGCTCCTTTCCAGTATAAAGGCATTCAAAATTAATCTTTTTTGGAATTCAAGTCTTTAACTAAACTCTATATCATTCTTGGCTGTGTTTTTGACACTGCCAGAATGATCCATGAAACGTGCTGCTTTGGACCAAAAAAATACAAGAAATTGTCAAACTCATCAAGCTAGTTTTACTTGTATCCCTAGTCTTCCTGCCACAGATGCATTCTCCAGTTCTGTTTTCCATTAAAAAATAGGAGATTGAAAAAATGCTTCTTAGGCTTGTAGTTCATTTGCATGATCAATTTTGTTTGCTGATTCCAGTCAACATAAGAGTACTGAAATAGGAGGGCAGATTTGGTAGACTTTTGAGCTTTATATTGTAGGTCAAGAATTTGGAATGACTTGTGACTCTTATTTCCGTTTGTTTTCCATTTTTGCAGGCTAACACCGAAAATTGGATTCCCTTGGAGTGAGATCAGAAATATCTCATTCAATGACAAGAAATTTGTTATCAAGCCTATTGACAAGAAAGCACCAGTAAGAAGCAACATTCAAGTTAAACTTTTACCTTCTTAGCTGAATTATGGTGGTTTTTTTAATTGTGCACAATCTTTTCGTCAGTAATGTCAGTGCCGTGTTAAGCAGTGCTCTACTGCCTGATCTGTTCAGGGCACTATGCACAGAATGGGTCTCATGGCAGTAAGGCAGCCCCGATGGTATTTGTCATGAAACAGTGAAACTAAGTTGCTGTGGATGCTTTACAATGAGACCCAGCACACTGTAACAGCAAGTTGGGCGCGTCTACCCTCTGTGTGTTTGTCAGGTTGAAATTCTTTCCTGAAAGATAGATGCTAACTACCACCACTGATGAATTGGACACCATTAAGAAAAGCTGTCTAGCAATTCTAGAAAGGGTCTTGGAGCGTATCGCGTATGCAGGGGGCTTCTCATGCTGAAAGAACAGGTCTAATGCTGCCTTTTTCTTGTCCCAAGGACTTTGTATTCTATGCCCCTCGGTTACGGATTAACAAAAGAATCTTGGCACTTTGCATGGGAAACCATGAGCTCTACATGCGCAGACGTAAACCAGATACCATTGAGGTGCAGCAGATGAAAGCACAGGCTCGGGAAGAGAAGCATCAGAAACAGATGGAGAGGTTGGTAGGGTTTTGAGTAACCTGGACTTGGTCGATGACCGCACATAGTATTGTGTGCTAGCTAAACTGCTGGCAGCACCTTAATCTGCTTGAGCCAAAAATAGAGCAGATTGCTTTCTGCTTCAGTAGATCTAATGGGATGATGGAAATGGCACTCATCGCAAATGCGACCCACCGTGACTTTCTTAAAGATTTCATCCGTCTATTTGAGGGAACTAATGGGTCTTGATATAAGGAGATTTCCCTTATAGCATTGCTATTCTGAACTTGCCATTGAGATGAACGCCAGCAGAGCTTTTTCTTTCTGGACTTCTGTGAAGGGGCGCGTCTGGAGTAAAACTCATCGGCTGAGTGCTGTAGGTCACATCTCTTGTGCGCTTGTGGCTTCACTTCTTAGCACTCCAGTCTGAGTAGTTGTTAATTTGAAACTGCATTATGACTTCCCCCTCATCAGAGCCCTGCTGGAGAATGAGAAGAAGAAGAGGGAGTTGGCAGAAAAGGAGAAGGAGAAGATTGAACGTGAGAAGGAGGAACTAATGGAGAGACTCAAGCAAATTGAGGAGCAAACCAAGAAAGCTCAGCAAGGTAATACGAAATGTTCAGTATTTCCTTAGATGCTTAGTCTGAGTGAGAAGGGTTCAAGTAGTAAAGCTATAAGCATCTCTGAGCCATTTGGCTCTCCGCTATTGTGTGCTAACTGGTGTTAGGGCCCTGGTTTAGCCATCTGCAGCTGCTGAAATGGGACTTGCATTAAAGAGGTGGATGGCAACCAAGATGCCTTTCTGGCAGTGAGAGTACCTTGCAGTTGTTCATGTGCTGGGTGGAAGCTTTATCCCAGCACATCTCTAGAGGAAGAAGTCAGAATGTGTAGCGGGGGTCACACCAGCCAGTACTCTGGTGTGATTGATTGCTTGGCCAGTGTTACAGTGTGGTGTTGCCCGAGCAAAATGCTGTATGCTTCTCTGCCTTTAAGGATGTAGTTTTGGGATGGGTGCTTCTACCCAAATCAATTGGGGAAGTAATCTGTTGGCTTGGAACAGACCTGGGTCTTAGTCTTCCAGCTCCAGTTACAATGTGAAGGAGAGGAAAAGGGACAGTTGCTTGCATCTCTCCTTTACCTGTTCCTCTGAAGGAAAACCCTCATCCAGAACATAGCTGTAAAGGGCATGTTCCTCTTCTACTGCCATTGGTTACTTGATCTCTCTTCAAATGCACTCCCCTATTATTTCAGAACTGGAAGAACAGACTCGCAGAGCTATGGAGCTGGAACAGGAGAGAAAACGAGCTCAGGAGGAAGCAGAGAAACTGGCTAAAGAACGTAGAGAAGCAGAAGAGGCAAAGGAGGCCCTATTGAAAGCGTCCCATGATCAACAAAAGACCCAGGAACAGCTGGTAAGTGGGTGAGCTGAAAATCAGGTAGGAAAATAGCGACGGGTACGCACCTAAACTCTTTAAGCAAACCAGGCTATGAATATAGTGAGGAGGCATAGTTTGGTTCTTTAATTTTTAGCCTCAAGCAGATGAACTTACATCTAAGTACAAGTGTATTTGTACAGTAGATCTGGATTGTTGTGCTTTTTTGCCTTTTTGTTTTGTACTTGATGCTGAGAACTGAGTGTAGAGCTCACCAACTGGTTTCCCTCGTTTGGATTCAAGGAATTGAGTTCTGTAGCTCTGTTTGAAGGAGAAGAAGAAAACAACCCAAACAACAAAACCAAAGAGTTTTTTGGCTTCCTTTTCCCTTGCATCATGGAGATATTGGTGGTACTGAAGTTTCCAGGAAGGCTTTCTCCTTACTGACAACGTTAGAGATGCTGTTTTTATTTAGGACTTGGACTAAGTGCTTCATTTAGCAAGTACTTCGGTTTTGTGCCCCCTAAAAGCCTTTCTTTTGCAGGCTGCTGAGATGGCAGAACTCACAGCTAGGATTACGCAGCTGGAGCTGGCCAGGCAGAAGAAAGAGAGCGAGGCCCAGGAGTGGCAACAGAAGGTAAAGCAGAATCTGAACAAACAGCAGTACTTTTTGTGGAGTTGCTCTTCATTCTCTGTGTGGTGACCTAAACTACTGCACTAGATACTACACTAGACTTGAGTGTCTGCAAGCTTGAGGCCATTGTAAATACCCAGCTTTGCTTTTCTTGGTGGAACGAGTGCTTTATTCTAACTTAATGTAGAAATATTTTGACTAATTAGGCCTGTAGCCCATTTTCCATGAATTATAACCATTCTTCAAATCTCTGAAGTGTTAGCCAGCAGAAAGTTTTGCAACTTATTGTGGCTGAGTAGCTTTGGACCGTACTACTTCAGTGTGCAAGAGGTGCAAGGTTTCCTGTAATAAGTGCTGAGTAGCGCTTCTGCGAGAAGTCCCACGCACTCAGGATTGTATTGACTAACTTGCAGGCCCAGATGGTGCAGGAGGACCTAGAAAAGACCAAAGAGGAGTTGAAGACTGCCATGAGCACCCCTCACGTCACTGAGCCCATGCACTCTGAGAATGAGCATGACGATGAGCAGGATGAGAACGCGGCAGAAGCCAGTGCTGAGCTGCGATCAGAGGCCACCATCAAGGACCGCAGTGAGGAGGAGCGCACTACTGAAGCAGAGAAGAATGAACGGGTCCAGAAACACTTGAAGGTAAGAAAGTGGCAGCAGAGAGGGTGTGTATCTGGGTGCTACTTCTGTTATTCTCACCATTAATTGCAGCTGGGAGGTATTACTGGTATTTAAAAAAAAAAAATCAGAGGGGAAGAGGAGTGATCATGATCTTGCCAGATAGCTGCTTAACCATTGAGCAGAGAGGCAGATCTTGTCTCCTGACACTCGACCTCCATTTCACTGGAGGCAGTGAAGTATTTTCAGACAGTGCCAAAAAGCAGCATCTGTCAGGCATAGTGTGCTTGTGTGAGTCTTGCCAGCCACCTGGCAGCTGTTCATAGCCCTGGCTGCAGTGAATCGGAGCACTTGGTCCAGTTCCTATCCAGCAGCTGTCTGTAACTGTCTTGTCTGACTGGGTTGCATTGAAAAATCCTGAGAGCAGCCCACTAGGGCTCAGTGCTGCACCACCTTCTTCTAAGGAACTCCAGTGTTCTGGTGTTGACTCTTCCCAAGCGTTTTGTTATACTGCCTGCTATCTGCCTGACTTGCATCAAACTTTGCTTTTTCTGCATCATGCTGTAGTGGTTATGCGCAGGCAGAGTGACAGAGATGCACTTTATCTTCTGCAGCAAGTTTCTTTTGTGGTAGAAGTCTAGTAATTGCTCAAATTCTGCAGGGTGCTCCTGTTGTCGTTAGGGGTTGCTCCACTTGACTCTTCTTCTGGGGTACGTTGGAGATAGTCTTTCTTATGGTGCTAAATAGGGTGATAGGCCGCCCAGTGTTTTCTACCTTCAAGTGTTAGGGAAAAGTATTAACAACTTCCACAGAATCACAGAATTCTTTAGGTTGGAAGGGACCTCTTAAAAACATCTAGGCCCACTTTGCTCAGGCAGGGTCAGCTAGAGCAGGTTGCCCATAACCGAAATGTTTGGACCTGTGTGTTTCCTGTCTCCATGCGTATTGATTCTTTAGGAGGATGAGCAAGGAACCTGCTTGTCCAGCTTTGAGTCTCTAGCATGTGCTAACCCGTTGCTATCTGTTTCCCCTTCTCTGAAGGCTCTTTCCTCGGAGCTGGCAAATGCTCGGGATGAAACCAAGAAGACAGCCAATGATATGATCCATGCTGAGAACATGCGTCTAGGCCGAGACAAGTACAAGACCCTCCGTCAGATTCGTCAGGGCAACACCAAGCAGCGCATTGATGAGTTTGAGTCCATGTAAACTCTCCGCTGCACCTGCTGCCCTGCACTCTTCTCCCCTCTTTCCCATCCTCTCCCGTCATTCACTCGTAATCGTGCTATGCTGGAACCACTACAGAAGAGTGACCATGGTCTTATTTATCGAGTTTTGGGCAAATGCTGGAGTTAAGCAGCAGAAGAAAGAATAGTATTTACACCTTCCTGGGGTGGCTTGGGAAAGCAAACAGGTATTGGGGCAAATCTGAAATTGTTTGGCTTTGGGTAAAGTCTCACTGCATTTAGTTTTGTATTGCTTACTGAAATGGCTGCGTTGTTCTCCTCTCCTGTTGGGTGGGGAGGCCAACAGATACTTTTACTGAATTATGTACAGGAAAGTGCTAACAGTTTGACACTGTGCCTTCCTACTAACTTGCGCAAGTTGCAGTATTAAGCTTAGTAGCCAGGGTCTGAATTTCTGACTTAATACAGGGTCTGAATCATGTAGTTAAGAAGGGGAGGCTGGAGCTTAGGAAGAAGGGTTGGAGGTAGAATGTGGGCTTTCTTTCTAAAAGACCAAAGCTTTTGTCCTTCAAACATAAGCAGACCAAACGGATTCTGTGATGTTCCTGCTGGTGTTACATTTTTGTTGTTTAACAATGGAACTTTGAATTTCTTAATCATGAGGAGCCTTTGGAATATTTCCACTGATGCAGTGTGGTTTGGAGCCTTGACTTCCCTGCTTTCCAGGATTTTGTCTCTGGTAAATGGCTTTGTTCACTGTCGTTTGTCTCACTTGAATGTAACCAGTGAGGCAGAGATAGCTAAAGAACACTGCCTGCCTTTTTGGGTTTGCCATTGGAAACCTAAAGGCGTAGGTAGAAATGTAAAAGACTAAAAATTCCTGTAGCTGTATTTTCCCTTGCTGAACCAGTACATTTCTAGTTGTGTGAATAGGATTCCAGGTTTTTCTATAAGAGGCCTTTTTAGCACATAGTCATTGGTGCCTTACGACTGTGTATAGATCTACTGTAGCTCAGATGTCTTTAGGTTAAACTAGATGCAGTTGTTAAGTGATCAGCAGCTCGGGACCAAAAGCTACTCTTGTATCTGGGCAAGACTGCATCTGTCTTCCTGGCTTCAAGCAGCGTTTGAGGGGAGAGGATCCTGGTATTTGTCCAATTGCTGCCTTAATCCTCACTAACATTCTGCCAGACCCCTAGCTCAAGTGCTTTTCCTTCCCCAGAAGGATGTTTTGCCCCTTTGACTTTGAGAACAGAAGGCTCTGTCTCTTAAAAATGGGACACTATTGGTTGTGAGACTGGTCCTGAGAGCTATTTATACCAGTTGTTGTGATACCCATCACTCCCTGTCTTCCAAGCTATCCATGCTTTAGCTACCCAGAATCCTTCCTGTCATTTCTGGGGAGGAAGCAGCCATATATCCTCAGGGTTGAATTGGATTTTGCCTTGATCCTTTATAGAAGGAGATGTTAACCTTCAGAAGAGGCATCTTAAAAGTGGATTCCACCTACAGTGGAGTCCTCCTTTGCTTTGCCTTCCTTGGATTAGCCTCTCCCTCTAGAAAGTCATCAAACTAGCCTGTGACTTACTCTCTTGCCTAGCATGATCCTAAATCTTGTGACTTTCTCAGTTTTGTGGATTCGCCCTTTGTGTGATATCACTGCTAGTGGTGACACAAGGAAAACATCTGAATGCTAGAGCATTTTCAGCTCCTGCTCTATAGAAAGGTAAAGGGGGACTGTGCCAAAAAGAAATGTTCGTGATAGTGTTAGTAAGCTGCAGTATTTCCCCAGGAATTCCCGGGGCTGCTGGAAACAACCTTACCAGTGCTGTATTTTTATTTTTTTGGAAGCAAGACAAGTCTGTGTGGAGATCCACACAAATGCCAACCGACCAACCTCTGTTAGGAGCATAGCTTAGCACGTTGCTTCTAAACGTCCAGATAAGTAGTGTGGGACCCCCCTTCTCTCCTCTGCACACAGCATGCTTTTGGGGGGGGACACAGCACAGTAAGCTTTTGGTTGGCCAAAACCACATGCCTCAGTATTTTGAAAGTCACAAACGAAAGATTGCAGTTAAATTTGTCAGAACTGATTTGTGTATTTCTATACCGGAGGGTTATTGGCACTGGCTCTGCGTGTGTCTCATTACTGGGGGAACAGACAACCTTTGCACTTCTGTTTTGGTGCTTTAAAGCTGGTTCTCAGCACTTCTGCTCTGTCCATGGCAACTATTGATACATTTGCAGGGAGAAAAGCCTTTATTACATTTTAACAATTTCCTAACAAGCTGATGTGTGGTGCCCGGAATAAGTGTTCGAATAATAAACCAGTAAACCTTTTTTGCTTTGATGGGTCACAACACTGCTGAGCTCGTGTATTATGATGCTGGCATGACTTCTGTTTATGGGGTTTTTTAATTGTTCTGATTCCAAATGGTCCAATATAGGAATAGAACAGCTTGTGCCAGTGAGTCCACCTAACTCTTTGTAGTTGTTTCAGCCCTGCCTTCTTCTTAACCAGTATTATATTCCAGTGGTATCTAATGATATTTGATTTCAATATTTCTAGCTATGCACAATTAGAAAATATTAGTCACGGGATGAAGGATATGTTTATGGTCCTCCTTCCCTTGGAAATGTATACTGTATTGTAAAGAAATGATATTTTGCAAGAAAACTAATGTAAGAAGCTTTCAGTATTATGGTGAGATTTGTAGACATGTTTTTTATTTGTTAGAATACAGTGAATTGTTCCTCCTCTCCATGTTCCAGTTCAATTGGATAACTACTCCTCTTGGGGGTGGGGGGAGGGAAATACTTTATCAAATGTTTGCCTGGCTTGTTTCTTCTTTTTTCTTTTATTTTTTGTTGCTGTAAATTATGTTGAGGTTTTTTGACCAGTCTTTTTACTGGATTATAATGAAACATCAATTCCTTAAGGTTGTGCAGTAATTCATGGGTCCTTGTACTTACCTGCAGAGAGAACCTTGATATTAAGGCATTTTTTTTCCCCTGTTTGGAGGAGTTGTTAAAATTCATACCACGTTCTTCCTAAAGTGCCAATAAAGTTCAGAGAAATTCAGCAGGTGGTGTCTGGCTGGTTCCTTAAGGCTTGCTTTGAATCTGGTGCTGTGTCTCCAAGCTAAACAGGTCTTCTGCGTGATTCCTGAGAGGTCAGCCTTGTAGGGCNCCCTAGCCCTCCAAGCTGTCTGACCGGTGCCAGTACTAGAATTCACATTTCTTTGTGGAGACAGTATAAATTTGTATTGTGTTTAACTTGCAAATGGACTGGTAAAATGGAGGAGGAGAGCTGCTGTTGGAACTTGCCCCTGGTGAGCACCTGCTATGCCGTGCCCAGGCTCATGTGCATCCTCAACCAGGTTGGCATGCAGAGGTGGCTGGGCCTCAGTGCTGCTCCTTGCCCCTGACATCCTGCTGGGCCTGTCCTGCCCCGACTCCATACTGGGAATCTCAACCCAATTTGTTCTGCAGCTGCCTTGCCATGGCTATCTCTTCTTGTGTTTCCCAAGGTCTCGGGACTGGGTCCAATGATGGAAGAGCATGGCTACTGTCACCTTTCTGCTAATGAACTCTGTGATCTCTGTTTCTAGCTGCTTTCAATGTGGTTGCAAAGAGCGGCTTTGCAGAGCCTCTGCCTCGTGGTGGCTGCACTGCAGAATAAGACAGAGATTTCATCAGAACATGTTAGTGCTTAGAGATCTGGTGCTAGGGGAGAAACCTGGACTTGTCTGTAAACAAAACGTGAAGTGTGGAGCAACGGAGACTTCTGCAATACCAACCAGGCTTGGCACAGATCCAATTTCCATAGGTGAGTCTTTCTTGTTCCTTCCTTCCTTCCAGGATTCCAAAAACATGAACACCACTGGAGGAACTGCATCTCTCTTCTAATGCTACTGCAGCCTTCAAGTGAAGAGTGCACTGCTCTGGGAAGGTGGCTTTCATAAATGGGGTTCTTGCTGCTTTTATTGCCCTTGCTTCTCGATGGACAATACCTTTCAGTTTGTGCTTAAATTTCTGGAGTCTCTGAGGATGCTGTGCTTGCAGCCAGCTTATTCTTCTGCATGAGTGGCCTAGCTTTCATGGCACTCCCTCGCCTGTATCTATGGAGACTTAAGAGACTTACTAACTCTCCGGTTAGGTATATCTATATTAGTTTTGTCTTTGAAGAAATGGAAGTGCAAAGCATTAATGGCTGAAGGCTGCTTCTGTGCAGGACCATGTAGTGTAAAAAAGAAAAAAACCCCACCCCCTGAAACACTCAATTCTTCTAGTCTGTTGGAAGGCATTTTGTAGTTTATAATCAGAAATTTGTATTTAACTTCTAGTTTGTGTGGGCAGCTTCTGCTGGATTTGCTGTTTTGTCTGTGACAGGTTTCAGATCCAGTTTAGGCTATGCCTGCAAGTGTTGGGGGCCCGGATGCTTTTGGCTGTGGGACAGGGACAGACTGGAGCGTAAAAGGCTTTCAGAAGAGCTGGAGACCAGAAACACTGTCTTTTTGCAGGTTCTGGACTGTGGCTTTATTAAGCAGCACAGCTTACTGAGAACTCTAAAGAAAAGACAAAGTAACTGTAGAGTCAAGTTTTTTCACTGCGAGAAATCTGGTGAACAAGTGCATTTAGCATAGGATACTTTGTCCTCCTGCTCTGAGTCAGTGCAACTGTAGAAGTGAGGCTGTGATTACTTTTTCCTTCTCTTGTTTTCACTTTCTAAGGCAGGGAATTGCAAGGGGTTGGCTTCCAAACACAGATTTGTTTTGATGTAGACAAGTCCTGTAGGGACTCCTAGGTAGATGACAAGCTTACCAGTTGCTTGCTCAGGGTAATACATTTGGGGGGAAGCACGGGCATTTTTTTATTTAAGTGACCTGATATGAGATTCTCGGTGAAATGAGCAGGCTCAGTAGCCTTCCAGCCACTTCCTTTTTTTTTCTCTGATGAACAATAATAGAATGTGAACACCCCCTGATGCCACGCTTATCAGTTCAGGTCAATTTGTGTAGGATACTGTTAGTAACTATGGCAGCTTAGTAAGGGAACTAAATTAGATTTTGCTCTCTACTTTTCAGAGTAGGACTCTGCCTTTTGACAGCATTATCCTCTTAATCTATTTTGGGTTGTGGAACCAGTAGATAGTCTCTGAGATACCAAACAAGATTTGTTCCCCCCTTTCTCATGTTAGCTGGTCCTAGAAGCTGCGGCTTCTATCTGTTAACTAGCTGTGTCTAGTAGCTGTTTTCCAACATCTTGCAAAGCTTGATAATGCAATATACAGGGTAAGGTACGATAATCGTAGACAGTTGTATGGCAGCTGCTTGAACGTTTACGAAGGCAGACTCCCCCGATGAGAGGCAGAGAATAACTGAAGTATGGCTTGTTTGGCCTATGCAATCAGTGTGACTGGTTGAGTGCCAGCTTTGCAGCTGTATAATTCAGTCTTGGGCATACAGTCTACCTTATACTGGCATATCATCGGAGCACGTGACAACGGGCAGATAACAGCGTAATTCGTCTGTGACTGATGTCAACCCATAACTGCTGCAAACCCTTCCGCAGGTTGACTCCACATGTGATGTTAATGTCTCCATTGCAGAAAAATTAACTTACCTGTTAAGAAAAAGGATCTGAGCCTCAATGCATTGAATATTAGGCTGAGGCTGGCTTTTGTCTTGCGGATCTGCAGCTCTAATTTAAGTGCAATTTGTGGACAAAGGTGCAAGTCCTTATGACTGAACAACACCTAAATGAACATCTAGTGCCAAGTGATGGGTCTCTGAAAGTTAGTAGTGATTTTAAGATGGACTTTCTCAGGATAGATGGCTGTGTGAAATGAGTATGGGGAAAAGTGGAGGAAAGAATGAGAGGAGACATTAAGGAAAGACTGGTGTTGAGACTGCAAAAAGGAATATTGGGAGCTCCTAGAAGGGACTGTACTTCTAGCTTCTGTTGAGAATGCACTTGCTTTGGGCAGGTACCATTTGATACAGCTTTCTGGTGAGCAGAGCTAGCTGGAAAATTACAAGCACCTGTGATTGCTATTGCCTCTGGTTGTGCATCATCTTTTAGAAATACAAGCCAAGGTTGATCTTCAGTCCTCATCATTGACTGAAGGGTCAAGGAGATGTGTAATATACAGCTCCTGAGCTGAGAGGTTATGGTGAAGGCTGTCTATACCCCAAGTGCAGGAGTACTGCCCTCCCATCCATTTTTGAAGCATCCTTGACTGACTGAAGGAGAAGCATCTGCAAGTGAAGCCCTTGGCTGGGGCGCTGTAACTTCTTAGTGGCCTTCACCCAGCCAGGCAGCAGCTGCGTTGCCAAAGGTGGCTGCTGTCAAGAGGCCCTGTTGTGAATTCATTTTGCTTCCTTGTTGTGCAGCGTTAGCCCATCTCTGATGATTGCATTACTGCCCTTTTGCTTCCAGTGGTGAAAATCTGGCCCTTGCTCCTTTTGTTTGTAGTGATTCTGAGGAGGTTGCTGAACATCTACAGAAAGGTCGGGGCGAGCGAACAGTAGTCTTGTTTGAGAGATGTAGAAACTGAGGCACGTTTACAGTGTCTGCCCCAAGCCTCCAGGCTCTATGAGGCAGTATCTGCACTATCTACTTGAGCACACTTAATGTAAGCACTTTGTCTGTTGTTTGTCTGATTTCAATCTGTTTAGTTCTTGTGCAGAAATCAGGGATGAGGGGGAGTTAATGCACCTCATAGCTGTTTTGGACATTAGCATGAGAGTCCCTAGACTAGGGGGAGGGGAGCCAAACTGTCCTTTGTGTGGTGCAGAAGAAATTGGACTATGTATTTCAAGCTAGAAAACAACTTACTTCCCAGCATGTGCTAAGACATTGCTGGATATGTAGGCAGAGGCACTGTGCTGATAGCGGAGCGTGACTGCCAGCCAGCAAGATGGAAGGCAAGGAGGGTGTGTGCCCATCTGCACACCCGTGGAAACTGCTTCTGCCAAACTTCTGTGGAACAGAGCTAAAGATTCACTTCAGCTGTGTCAGTCCTGCCCATAAAGTGTGTGCTGACCTCCAAAACAACATTTTCAGGGTTGTTTTTTTTCAAAGCAAGAGTATTTTTGCTTAGTTGTGGGTTTTTTTGGTGGTTGGTTTGGGTTTTTTTGTGGGAGGGGTGGTTATTTGCAAAGCTTTCTATTTTTGTGTCCTGGGCGAAACGAACACTGGCTTACTGTGGAAAGGCTGTGTTTACTTCTAGGCTTGCTGCTAGGTGGAGTGGAGGAGAGGCGGGAAAAGGAGATCTTACTCCTGCCCTTTCCCCTGTTTCACAGGCCTTAAACCAGGCTCTCCAAACTCGGTATAGGGCAAGATTCTCTCCGATCCCAGCAGAGTTGTTCCTGCTTTCACCAGAGGACAGCTATTGCCTTCACTGCTCTCACCTCCCTGCAGCACTGGGTGGTGATGGCAGACCCGACTTACCTCTCCTGTTGGCCTCTCTCCCATTGCGTGGCATTGACCTGTCACTTGGTGTGCTCTACTCAGGGCAAGGAGAGAGGTCAGTGCCAGGCAAACACACAAACGTCCTTGCTGTGAAAACTGCTGCACGTTTATCTAGTGTATCTCTTGATTCAAGGTTTGCTGGAGAGATAAGATGCTTTGTGGTTTGTTTGGATGTGCTGTGGCCCCTTTCCTTGCGTCTCTCATGGCAAGCTTTGCTTTCTTTCTATGGAAATGACTGAGACACAGAACTTGGCTGCTTGCTGCACCTCTCTATTGCCTGAAAAGCGATGGTGGGACTGGGCAGAGTCTCTCAGCTGCAGAGGCTGCACAGAGCAATTTTAAATTCAGGGGTGAGCTGCAGCCCAAGAATTTTGGATTTGAAGGCTCAAGTGTTCAGGGCAGCTTGCAGAAAAGAGCAAACCACCTGGAGAAGCTGACCTGAGAGTGAGGGGCCACAGAGCAGGGACGCTGGCCAGAGCTGCGTTCAGCTAAAACCGCTGGCCTCACTGCCAGCTCTTCTCTGTGATACAAGCAAGGGTGGGGAGCGGAGCCCACGAAGGATGTTCTACAGATGATTTGAAATGAGGAATTTTTACATTAACTGAGGTCGAGGGGTGGAATTAGAGAAGTCCCAGTGATCCTGGGCATGGCTGGGCAGTCTGATGTGCACCCATGCCTGCCACGTGGCCCTCCTGCTTCAGCATTGCACCCCTGCCCTGCTGCTCCCAGGGACTGGCCATGGGTGCCTCTCAGCAGACGGCAGCTCTCTCCCTGGCTCTGGACTTGGGGGTAGCACTTGCTCTGGATTAAAAGCCTAGTGATACTCAGTGGCTCGTCCCACCCTCCCTGCGCTCACAGAGCCGTCGGCCTGAACAAAACTTGAGGGGCAAATCCTGCAGCAGAGAAAAATGCATTTGTGGGGTGAGCAGGGGCTGACATGAGGGTGCTGCAGGGCTGTGATCGCCAGTTGCCAAGCCCATCGGATTGAGTTGGGAAGTGTCACCCATGTTCAGCAAAAGGAGCGAGGAGTCAGCAGTTAGTGATGGCCTGCAACTCCAAGTTATCTCAGATCACGTCCTTCCGTAGCAGAGCACCGCGTGTTCCTCTTGTATGGGTCCTGTCGTGGGAGCAGTAATGCCCAGCCTGCACTTGGCAATTAAGAGTGAGGCAGAATGAAATATTCCTCTGTGCTGCTCTACCAGGTGCAAAGTGAACAGAGGGAAGTAGACAAGTGATTTTAGAAACTGGATTTCCCTCTACAAAGAGAAAAGGGTTTTTTTTCTTTTTTAATCCTTTATGCGTTGCCCACGAGTTTCTCTTCTCTGAAGCTATCTGTGGTGTGTTTGAATGCTTGGACACTTGCCTTTAAATCTTCATTGGACTAAAGAATAGGATTCCCCCTCTCCCGCTTACGGAAAATACTTGTACTCCTTAATGACTTTGATGCTGTTCTTAGAAAGCTTAAGCATCCCCTTCCAACCTGAAATCCTTAGGTGGAAAATTTTTATTTTGGGGTGAAAAGTCAAAACTTTCCAGTTACCTTCAAAACTATGAATACACTGTGTATGTGTGTTGAGGGGAGTATTTTCCAGCCAGTTCTTATTCTTGTGCTGTAGTTTTTCTCCCCTGTATGGGTTGATTTAGAGAGACCAGTTTCAAAGGTTTTCACTTGTGCTGGCTACTAATATGTTACTGCATTAACAAACTTGATTAAAGCAAACACCCTACCTAATGGTGAACTGTTAATTTGATATGAGAGCTGTTTATGAGCTCTACAAAAACCAGGAACTGAAAATGTCTCTGCCGTTGCATTTTGGCCTTCAGGAGCCAATTAATTTATGCTGGAAAGGAGAGCAGACTAAACTAGTGACAGGGTTTCTGGGAATAAATTAAAGAGATTTCTTCTACAGAAGTCTCACTAGTGTGGAGTATCAGTTAGTGTGAAATGAATGATACTTACTTGAGCCTTTATGGCACTTTCAGCAGAGAATTAAGCAAGTGAGCGAAGTGTGGCTTCTTTTCACCACCGTCCTGTGAAGTAAGTACATTCACATTTTAGAGCTGGGAGCCTGCAGTGTTGGGGAAGGCAATGATGTGGCTGGACGACATCCACATCGAGAGCAGAATCTGTGTCTCTCTCACCTCGCTGCTGTAAGAACTGGCATGCCCCTCTCTTCCTGCGGTAGCAGCCGGCAGTGCTCCTGCCAGTCCGCTCTTCCAGTGCTCAGCTTGCAACCCCTTGTATGATTAGACATTGCAATGAGTATTGCTCCTGAAACTGGATTTAGGTCTGGTTCCTAAACGGGAAGTCTGTAAGGCAAAACAAGGTGAGCATAGCTTGGGGACTGGTGTGTGGACATGGTGCTTGTGTTACCATGCTTCACCCAGTTCCCATGCCCTGATGGGCTGGACTGCAGCAAGATCCAAGCACAATCCCTCTGTCCGTCCTTCCCTCCTCCTTCACCCCCCACCCTCCCTCCCTCCACCCCCAGGGAGGCTGTCCTAGT
>VZSC01004082.1:198126-225929 GCA_013398225.1 Steatornis caripensis
GAAAGAAAAACCAAGAACAACCCCCGCCCCAGCCAAAATGAATGTTAAACCCCAACATTACATACACATTAGTGTCACTTTACACTTACTGCCCCATGCAGCCTGCTAGATTCTTCACACTCTGATCATATTTTACAGAATGTTTTCTGTTGCACATACACAAAGAAATATTCAGTTCTCCCACATCGATCTCCCTAGACAAACGTCTCTTCTGCAAACACCACTGTATCACGCTCCTCTGTGACCACCTCTGCCAGTGGCTGGCTCTTGAGCCACTCCACCCTGCTGCGAAGGAGTTCATTCTCTACCGCTTCTGCCTCAGCCATGGGACAGGCCTTGGTTTCATCGTGCTTGAAATACTCCCTGACGGTTTTTCGAATGGAGGCGGGGAGGATGATACGTATGGTGTGGCTGAATGTGTTGAAACCCTTGCTCTGGGTTGGCGCCTGCGCCGTTTCCACTGGCTTGCTCTCCAGCTCCTCAGGAGTGGAGGCACTTTGGGGGCTTGCTTTGTGCTCTGCCTGCGGGGATGGGGTCATTGGTTCATGGTGGTAGTGCCTGGAGATGGACTGCAGGACAAGGCGGGTATTCTGCCCATAGAAAACTGTCTGGGGGATATGGACTCTCACAGTCTGCAAGCTCTTGGACAGGCTTTGCTCACTGCTGCTGGGCAAGTGACTGCTGCTGGTGTTTGCCATGGATCTCTCTTCCTCTCCCACTGGAGATCCCCAAGAGCTTTCTTTATCTGGGGCCACATAAAAAGTTATCTTGGTGCGCTTCAGGCCTTCCTGGCTTGGAGGGCAGGCATCAATGCTTTTGATTTCTGTGTTCTTCAGAGCCTTCTCCCTGTGCTGCTGGTGGGTGTTCTGTGGGGACTTCTCGCCGGCTAGGCTGGCAGATGGGAGCTCAGGGTTTTGTTCAAACTCTTTGGTATAATCCTGGCTCCTGAGCCCTGGGCCAGGGTCCCCTACACAACTTGTCTGTATCTCCTTTTCTTCCCAGTCAATGCCAGTTAGTGGGCTTCCCATGGCAGCTCTACTGACAGATGGAAAACTTTTCCTCTCTCCATAGCAATGACTGCTCTCTACAGACTTTGGTTCATTCTCATGGAAATTGTCCAGCTCGCACGGATGTAAAGGCACAGGAGACATGAGGGGCTTGTGCCACTCTTTCGGGGACCTCTTGGCAATCTTGGGGGACACAGCATGAAGCCTGGCAGATGTGCCGAACATGAATGGCAGGGAAGAGACGTCTGTGGGACTAATGGCTGATGACTCCGAGCAGCAGGAGAAAGCACTGTCTAAGGAGCTGAGTGAGGAGGCAGACGGGGAGGTGGTGGTGGAGGACAGGCTAGAGAAGCTGGACCTGTTGGACAGGCTGGATTTCTGAAGGCTGAGCTTCTTCACCCTAGAGCTGGTCTGAGGCGACTGCCACAAGTTCTGCCTGGCCTTATTAACCCCAGGGCTTAGGCCTTCATCAATCAGCTTCTGGCTCTCCACCTGCAGCTGCCTGAGCCTGTGGATGTAGTCTGTATGGCTGTGCATGATGGTGGCATCGCAGCTGGACTGGCGGGCCACTGGCTCATGGCTCTGAGCAGGAAGCTGGGAGCTGAGGCAGACGCTGGGCTCTGATGAGCACCGGTCCCTGGCTGGGCTAAGTGAGCGTATTGAGCCTATGGAGCAGAAGGAGCCCTCCTCTTCCAGGAGGTCGTAGCTGTCTGTGCTGGTATTCTTCTGGGCTTTGCTTTGGTAGCAGGCTGTGATCTCACTGAACAAGTCCCAGTCTTCCTGATCCTCACCAAGTAACAAGCTGCTGGATGGTTCAAAAATGGCATCTGTTTCAGGTACCAGGTGGTGCTTTGGTCCTTCTGGGTCACAAGCAGAAAATTCTAGCTCATCAGAGGAATCATCATGCTGAGCCAAGCCTATGCCTGGAGCAGAGAACACAAATTAATTTGTTGCCTATGTTTCCTAACCCCATGCAGTACCTTACAACCAAGGCGGGGAAATATTATCAAGTCCATGGAACAGCAGAGATGATCCATTATTTTTGCAGGGACCAGATCAGGGCTGGGAATGATATCAAAAATTCTGGCTTAATGACCTGAGCTTTCACCACTGGCCTGTATTCATATGATAGTTAACAGAGAAAACTTGATCTCTTTTTGTTCAACCATTTGGTTTAGCTTTACAGATCTAATCTGGAAGAAAAGAGTGCTGGGACATGGCATTGCTACACTAAATTCTTGCGATGGCTGGAATAGGTTGAACAGCAGCCACAGAGAAAGACAGCCATGCTCAGAGACGCATTTGAAGTGATGCACCTCAGTCCTCTGTTTTCCCTCGCTTCCTGCCTATGCCTGACAGGCAAAGGGAAAATCAAAACCAACTGTTTTTCAATGCTTTTCCTTGGAAGAGACATGAAAGGAAAGCAAGCTTTTTTGCATGAGGATTTTACCTATTAAAAGATTTTAAACATTTCTGGAGGATAGAGTGCCACCAACTTACCCAGAGATTCCCCTGAGTTTTTGGACTTCTTTTTGTCTGGTCTTTGAAACAAGGAAGTAATGTCACCTCCAAAAATCTCTCCCGAGTTTTCAATCAGGAACTGCACTAACAAGGCCACCTGGCAAAGACATGAATTTACAGAGTCAGTTTCATGAAAATATAGCCAGTTATATAAAGCAAGCCAAATCAGTCCCAGAATGTTCCCTTTCCCGTCACAAAGATGTAATTTCCTACAGAATCTTTTGCTCAAGAAGCTGTTAAGAACATGGTAATGTGTCTATATTAACTACACCTGTGGCAAGAATATGAGCTACGTGAACTGGTACAGTGAGCCAGGTACAGCACATTCTGTGATTTTCCTTACTATTGATAATGCCTCATAAGCTACAAGCAAGCACTCCTCCCGTCTGATGCAGTCACGTTCATTGCTTACTTTATCTCTGCAAGACAGCGCTGGACCGAGCTGAAGTGGCAGTGTCTAACTTCAGCTGCCCCATCTTTCTTGTGCTTGCTTGTCCGCATAGGAAGTTCATCTGGTAAAGCAACCACAGCTTCCCTTTCCACCCTGGACAAACTGAGTGGCTAAATTCCCCTACCAGCATAGGCACAGAGCTGCACAGAGGAAAGGACGAAGCCCAGATGCCATTCAGCCAGCACTGCCACTCATCCTGTGCCTTCCTTCAGTCTACAAAATACAGTGCCCATAAAAAGCAGTACACGGGGAAGATGAGCATGAGGCCAAACCTCTGAAAGATTACCTTCTTTGTAGACCTGCTCTCCTCTTCAGGCCCAGTGGGACTTGGTAGCCACAGCATATTGGGTGCTATGCAAAGAGCCAGGTTAAAGGCATTCATCTGATTCACGCCGGAATTCTGCTCAATGTGATGGAGAACTCCAAAGAGGTGTCTGAGTAAGATAAGGTTGGCCTCCGGGAGCTGGTTCACGAGACTAATAAGGGAATGGGAACAAAGGAAAACAGTGCTGTTCATAAAAACCTGCTCTTCAAATCTCAGAAGTTGCTTCCCAAAGCTTTTGTCCCCTTCTGCCCTCTTGCAACCAGTTTGAGACATTCATATTTGATACTAAAGTAAGACTGTGTCACTCCCCTCCACCAGCTCCTGTGAGAGCCACAACTTTATATCCATATTGCCTACCCGCCCCGGTCACAGAGCCTGAGGAACCAAGGGACTTACATCCAGAACACGTGGGTAGAAGTCCATAATGCCTTAACAAAATAACAATCGCCCAAAGGAGGTGTATACAGCTCCAGGCCAGCAGCGCACGAGACACTGCCACTGCGTGTGTCCCGTGCTGTAGAGACAACGGAGGAAGGAGGCCCAGGCCAAATGGTAAGGTTTGAAAACTGAACGGAGCCATGAACAGGGAGAGGTTTGATATACTGCACATCCCACACGACGCTGGTGATAGACTATTCTTGCTCAGGGCAGCAGTCTCAAGGCAGTAAAGCCGTTTTCAAGGTCCCAATCACCATCTTGGCAGGGCTATGTCTTCTAACTGCCAATATGATGATCAGCTTTATTTTGTGCACGTAAGAAAAAAGTTACCATTGTTAAGGATCTAATTCCACTAACATTCCATGTACTCCCGGTGGCTGGATTATCATGCTTTTTCAGTTTGCCGGTTCTGGTAATTTGAACCAGTCATCAGAAAAGAATTCTCTAATGACATTTTTTGGGGTCAGAAATGGTAACAACGTTCATAAAAGACCATTGAAAAGAAACTGTTCTGACCAGTGACACTGGCAATCGGCACTAGCTCTGCTGTGGCCTGGGGCAGGGCCAGGAGTCTCCCAGAAGACGAAGTCTACGCTTAGGGCCGTATGCTTCCCCATCTCCCACCAAAAGAAGCTTTTACAAAGGCTTTTACCAACCTTTTGATAGCTTCAATCTTATGTGCCCGATTTTCCGTGTCCACAGCTTCCATCCACAGTCCGTGCATGTCTGAGGATAGAACACTGTCAGGTATATTTCGGAGAAAATCCTGAATTAAATATATATATGCAGAGCAGTCTGGTCAGTTTTGAATTCCTTGTTTTGGTTTCATGATGCAAATAGTCATTGTTTATTCACATTAAGCACAAGATAAAACAAGACATGACACAAGTACATTTTTCCTTCCCTCCCTGCTTCCACCAAGCTCTCCTGCTCAGGCCTCTTCGCCTGCAGCGCAGCAGAACCATGCTGCAGCTGCTGGCGGCAGAGGTGAACAGGCAGCCCTCGTGCCCTGCCCCTTCTCCAGAGCAGGACTGATCTCTGCTGCAGCAGGCAAAGGACCCGTACCCAAGGCTGTGCACGCTTCTGTTTGAGAAACTTGCCTGCCGTGGGGATTGCTGTTTTTTTCTTAGGGGACTATTTAAAAACTTATATGTCTTGCATGGGAAAGTGCCTGAATATCCACCCAGTCAACAGCTTTTTGTATTAGGCCAACAAGAGCAAGAGACAGGGATGTTTTTTGATACTTTAGAAGCCTGAATTGTTCTGACCAGATTCAATTGCCAGTGCAAAAGATAGGCTTTTTCTTACTAAAACTTACGTCTTATCGCAAGCTTCATCCTCCACCCACTTACAACCCCTCTGCTTGGATTTGGCAGCCGTTTTCCCTCTTGCTTGCTGGCTGATTAGAGGGTGAAGGCTTAGGGTCTAGATAGTACAGGACGGCACCATTGAGCACCACCTCTCTGTTTGGAGGGCGGGGATGCAGTGCAGTTGCACTTAAATGGCAGGAGTCCTCCTGTATCTCCCTGCAGTCTCTTCTGCGTGTCCAGAAAGGACAAAGAGCATCTGCGCTACTGCCACCGAAGCGCTTCACGCCTATGTCAGTGCAGCGTCTGAATTGCTGAGTCCAGACTCTGGCATGCTCTTTGGCCCTGTGAGATAACTTCTGCATTGATACCATAGTTATTTTGGAGGTAGACATTACTATATTGCCTGCCGGAGGCTGCTTCATACAGGGAGGTGCAAAATTAAACAGTGCACGTATTTGCACATGGAAACAAGCACCGCTGGGTCAGGCAGATACCTTTGTGTACAGAGATGGATCAAGCCATCAGGTGAGAATGTGCCTTGCTGGAAAATGCTTTGTGTTCCCTCCCGTATCTTCCCTACCCATAAAGACTCAGGTTGCTTCCTTAAAGAAGGAAGATGCCATTAGCCCAGACAGCTGAGTTACTTGGCCAAACATACCGTGATGACAGCAGCAGCCACAAAGACTGACTCTCCATCCACCTGGACATCATCTCCAGAGTTCAGCTTCTCTTTCAGCTCCTTGCAAGTCTTGGCATTGGCAGAACGTCTGAAAATGCCCCTAGTAGAGGGACCTTCATGGTACAGCAGGAGCAGCATATCCTATAAGAAAGCCCATTTGTACTTAAAAGCCTAACCCTTTACCCTGTTGTTTGTGTATATTATATCTATCTCACATATTATAATGTAATTAGTGTAAGACCTAGTCAGTACTGGGAAGGGGACAGTCATACAAGAGATTTATCATGATCTAACCAAGGACAAGAGCCCCTCAGCTAAGTTGCAGGTACAGTTCACGTGGGTATGCTTATCCTGTGGCAAGTGTGAGTTCAGTGGCCTCTCACAGCGGATGAGGTCTAGGCTATGTAGCACGGCATAGTCCACTGACATTGCCCCTTGTCAGCTTGTCATGACCTGGTTGGAGACACTCATTGAACCAGGGTGGACATCTGTGCATGAAGTGATACGGATTACACAGGAGAGGAATGCTCTCACCCTTGTTACTGAGCTCGATCTGAATCACAGGCAAATGATGGTCGTCTTCCCCATCAAATCCCCACAAATGCCACAAGTGACTTTAAGTTCTGGGCTAAACACATCAAGTTTACATCAGGACGAACAGTCCAGTCTGCTCCGTACCATGATTGGCTTGGGAAGGATCCCGTCAGGGCAGACAGAGGACAGAGACAGTCCGAAGAGCTTCCGTGGGGTGGTAGGTGACTGCGAAGGAGGGCTGCCTGTGGGCGTGCTGGTGCTGCGGCGCAGGGCCCAGTCAATCAAAGACTTCTTCCTCTTGGTGTGTTTCTGCAGTGACTCTGAAAGAAAACACAGACCTTTGTTACACACCTGTCCGTCCTTCCTACTGGCCAGTGAGTGATCTACGGCAGAGGCAGAGTTCCCAGCAAAGCAAGGACTTCCTACCGTCATGTGTTTAATAACTACACTCTAGTGGGGATGGTCAGAGAATATACAGCAGTGAAACCACTTGCTCCTCTCAACCATCAGCAAAACTCTTACTCAATCACTGTTCTTCAGGGAACCTTGCTGTCTGTGCAATGTAAGAATGGCTTGCAACTGAAAGATAATCGAGAATGGAAAGCTAATTCTGAACACTTGCACAGACAAATTTAGCCCCTCTGCAATCTCTTCCTCTTTGCATACGCCTGTTGTGGTTTAACCCCAGCCGGCAACTCGCCCCCCACCCCAGCCGCTCACTCACTCCCCCTCAGTGGGATGGGGGAGAGAATCAGAAGAGTAAAAGTGAGAAAACTCATGGGTTGAGATAAAGACAGTTTAATAGGTAAAGCAAAAGCTGTGTGTGCAAGCAAAGCAAACCAAGGAATTCATTCACTGCTTCCCATTGGCAGGCAGGTGTTCAGCCGTCCCCAGGAAAGCAGGGCTCCATCACATGTAACGGTGACTTGGAAAGACGAACGGCACCACTCCGAGCATCTCCTCCTTCCTTCTTCTTCCCCCACCCTTATATACTGAGCATGACACCATACAGTATGGGATATTCCTTTGGTCAGCTGGGGTCAGCTGTCCTGGCTGTGTCCCCTCCCAACTTCTTGTGCACCCCCAGCCTACTCACTGTTGGGGTGGGGTGAGGAGCAGAAAAGGCCTTGGCGCTGTGTAAGCACTGCTCAGCAATAACAGAAACGTCCCTATATTGTCAATACCATTTTCAGCACAAACCCAAACCACAGCCCTATACTAGCTACTATGAAGAAAATTAACTCCATCCCAGCCAAAACTAGCACAACACCCAGATATGAGAGCAACTCGGATACGTGTACGATGCTAGGAAGAGCTGGGCACTGACACGGAAAACAGCAAAGTCTGTGCCTGATCGTAACACACTCCTGCAGCCCCTACCTCTCCTCAGCTGCACTGGAGCTTGGAACCTGGGTTTCAGGACAAACTGACACTGTTTTTCCTTTGGGAGCTGATCAAGGAAGGAAGCCTCTGTCCCATCAGCCAGGAGGGTGGTGTTGTTGGTTCCTTGTTGCTGGTCAGCAGAGTCCCGGAGACAGTTCAATGCGATGCTGAATGGATGCTCATGCCCTGTTGAGCACAGAGTTGTGTAAAGAGCAAGCAAAGATGCAGAGCTATGTGATAACAGCTCCAAATCTGGGCAGGAGGAAGTAGCCACATCCAGTGGCTCCCACAGCAGCTCGGCCTCTAAGCGATGTTGCTCAAAACTCGCACCTGTGGACTAAAGAGGCCAGGGCACATCTACGCATGTATATGACCATTGCTTTAATAGTAAGTTCATCCAGTTAAACCTGGCCAGCCACTCTTCATTAGCAACTCTCCAGAACATTATGCAGCAAAGCACTATTAACTGGGTTTAAGCCCTTATTAGTAGGCTTATGGGCCCCACTGCACTAACGCAATACTGTAAGCATTGCTCTGTATCAGAGTTAGCTTACTGTGACAGTCTAGTATGTATTGAACGAATACAAAAAGTAAGCATGTGCCACGACAACTTGGAAAACACCAATAAACACGTGCAGTCTAAGGAGTGCCAGAATAATAGTCTTACTATGACAACATGGTCTTTGGAGCCAGATCTCTTTAATGAACCAAACTGCATAAACTTCCTTGGAGAGCCTGGGGATGTATTTGTTGGGTTATCACTGAAAACACAGTGCAGAGTTAATGCAGAGATTACTCGTTCGGCTTAACTAAGCAGTATGCTATGGGGCAAAACAGTCTAAGCAATGGCTGCAGCACTAGTACATCTGTCAGAGAAGCAAGCAGCAGTTTAAGTGCATCTAACAACAGCTCTGGTTTAAGTGCTGGGTTAATCAGCGTATTTCCTTGCTTCCTCTCTGGCAGATTGTACATTTAATCTTTTATTTTGCTGTCTTCTTTTTGCCAACAATCCACAAATAAAAAACATTATTATTGTTAGTATTATTATTGGCGAATTCCAGCTTTGGTGATCTCCACGATGAACGCTTAGTGCTTTGCAGACAAAATTCAGTGGCTTACTTTAAAATGTTTCTTGCATTTCTGAAGTAATCTCCTACAGATCCCCTCCACTGTGACTGCCCTCAAATTCCTCTACATATACACCGACTTTCCCTCAATCCTCAGGAGTTTCTAAAACCTAAAACCAAATTGTTAAAAAGGAAAGTTTTCAAACAAACAGCCTTCAAAGGGCATTGCCTCAAGTGGCCCACGTGTGCTTGTGAGATCAGATCGGTGTTGGATTAAGGTGGCAGTTCAGAGGACAACGACATTAAGGAGCTGTATGCAATAAATTGGGGTTTTAGTATGACATGACATCTTGTCCGGAAAACAGTTTCCTTATTTGTAAACTGAGATGCAATGAAAACTAAATAAATACCAAAAAAGTAGGCTAAACATGCTAGCTTCCTAACTAGAGGCTTAATAGTCACCAGTGGATCCATCTAGAAATTCTGCTTCCTTCAGCTGCCAAAGCGTTTTCCTCTGGACTTAGCATGTTCTTGCTGAGTGACAACCTAACTGCAGCGACTTGTTTTGCTTCTGTCAGAGCCTGAAGGCAAACTGCTCAGGGGTGTCAGGAGATCCTCTGCCTGGTGGACATCAGCGTATGTCTCTATCACAGGTAGCGAAGGCGGGCTGAAGCTGCCCCAGACCACACACACTGCCTATGAGGAGAAACCTGCAACGCTGAGCAGGAGACAATGACCAGCCTCCAAGCATGCAGCCCTGCAAGCTCACCCCAGCAGCCACGGGGATGGGACTGGGCTTTGAGGCATGTGCTGCCCTTGCATCACATCTGCTCCATAGAAAGAACTTCTTAGACCAGCCTGGGAAAATGGGAAAATCTCCCATTTATTTGGAGCATCTGCTGAAAAGTGTCATGGGCTCCCACCCAGACATGCACAGATTTGCTCGGAAAAGGGAGGTAAGTGTGAAGATCTTCAAAGATGTCACCATGCATTGATTACATGGGATCCTGAGACCATAAAAGCCAAGTGACATCTCACATCAGCTTGATGTCACAGCTCACATCAGCAACAGTCCCCCTACCATAGCTTTTTTGAGTGCAATGTTTGAGATGTTTCTCTGCCACGCACACCGGTATCATTTATCACTTGTTCCTGTGGTGCTAGAATTGAGGGACGATGGGAGAGCTCTTACCAATGAGAGGGTAAGCAGGGTCGTCTTTTCCCGAGATCACCCAGAGGTGGTGTTCACTTGTCCTGCCCTGGCAGTTGAGGAAAAGAGAAGAGAAAAACAAAAGGTGAAGGGGACCAGGGTGAGGGTCCAAGAGACTGCTCTGGAGGGCTGTCTGATACAGAGTGGACGGGGGAAGGTTCAGGGGAGGAAAAGACTGAGAGCCAGCAGGATGTGAACCCGCATGATGGTTTCCCAGCGTATTCTAGCACTGTGTTCCACGACCTTCCTTGGTGTTAAACTACTGGAACACTGTGAAAGCTACCTGTCAAACACTGTAATGGGAAAGGCTGGACGCTGCAATAGGCAAGGCTCATCTGATAACATCACTGATTTGTTCAGTATTTCATGGCTATATTAATAATTCTTTGACAAGCTTGGCTCAATCCTAATGATGGATTGCAAGCACTGAAGTCCTCTGAAATCCAAAGGACGTTATTACACAAGGTTTGAATTTAATGTAGGCATATAAGCATGTCTGTGTTTCTCATACTTGGCACTAACACAAATAGATTGCTTCATGCTGTAGTCCAGAGAGTATTAATGCCTTACGGGTTAGCTACAGCAAATCTAGACTTCTCCACATCAGCACTGTCCTGTACACCAGATGTTGCCAGCTTCCTTAGCTAATATCTGGCAGACCGTGCAACTGCCACTTACAGGAAGTCCAAGCTGTAGAAGGGTCTTCTTCATCACGCTCTCTGCAGTTTCCACATTGGACACATTGACCGCGGTAGTCTAGAAAGGAAAACAGAGAAAATACAGGAAGCCAGTAAGAAGGCATGAAGTTTGGTTGCAGTTTCTTGTAGCTTGAAAATCTGGGGAAAATGTCACTCATCTGTCTATTGACGGTCTTTACTAAATGTTCATGGTTAGAAGAGTTGTAATAATTTGAACTACACTGGAGTCATTGTTAAGGGTGATGGCTATACATTTTGAAAACTGTTCACCGCTACTTCTTCTATCATGGGTTTATTATACCATCCAAAGACTTCATCCAGTAGAAATCACAGGAAGTGGGTGACGTTCAGGTGCTGTATTTGATCACATAGACAGTAGTGCCGCTGTCACTCCAAAGGGTGAACACGGCACAACGCTAATAAACCACGAGTGTCTGGGGTTGCTCTCTGAGGGAAGAGTTCTCAGGAGGTAAATGTGACCCACCAAGCTTGGCACAAAGCCTAGCAATGTATGTTATTAATACAAAGAGGCTGGGACACATTCCAGTAAATAAATTCAGGAGAACACACCAGTGACTCTTTCATGATCAATATCCTCAACTTATTGTACTGAAAACAGGAATGACTGGGCACTGAACCGCAAACCATCACCAATTATGAAGTGAAGCAGAAGGAAAAAAGAAGCCAGAGGCCAAGAATAATCCTAAGAATTAACTGCTTTTTAATAAGGGTCTGGCTACCTCCTGATTTCCCAAGCCCAAAACTCTCTGAGTGGGCTTCCAGAGGGAAGGATGCAGCTGCCCAGATGCGCACCCTCTAAAACCTTTCCAGGTGGGACTTGAATTTTAAACAGGGATAGCGCAGCATCAGCACAGCTCTGCCTTCCCTCCCATATCCCACAGACCTCCATGTAGTGTTGCTCTGATGAGCAGGTTCTTAGCTTTACTTACAGAAGAGCAGTTGTCAGCATCCAGCACGAAGATCTGAAGGGTTAGATTCTTCAGATATTCATTCTGTTTTACCTCATTGATATGCCTGAAAGTCAGAGAAGAGGGGAGGGATGTAATTTCCAACCAATCTTGAGAAGGACCCTAAGATTTGGATCCAAGAGGTCCAAGGGACCTGCTCTCTGACACTATAATAAATACAGATTAATTACAACAGTAATGATAACATGCAATGTTCATAGTGAGGTCACATGCTCTTATTGGCTTCTTCATCTTTCTTGAAGCCCACAGACTAGCAAAACCCCACACGGCAGTACTTTAATGCAAATAGATGTGTCTAGCACACGCCTTCCAGAATCCCTGTTCTCCACAAATCAAGAGACTTCTTCCCCGCTCTCTACCTATATAAATACTTCTGCCTGGATGCTAGTGGAAACAAATTATAAAAACATAACATGAAAAAGAAACAGCTGTAGCCTCTCAATCTACAAAATACAAACTTTAGTTTGAATCAAAAAACATCTGAAGAATCAGTAATCCTCATGATATTTCCATAGTGTTTGGCAAAGTCAACCTCCAGCTCCAAAGGAAAATATGTGCACCAACAATGTTACCTTCTAGTGGATTTCATGTTTTCTGGACTGTTAACACCGTTTTTGCTTTCACCCAGGGGCTTCTACATTCACGTGTCAAAGGTGGATTTTTCAAACAATAGCTAGATAATGTGCTGAAAATCAGAGGGCAATTTGACACCTAGCACGACAAATTTCTGTGAGGACTGTAGAGGAACCACCCAGGAAGAGGATGAAAGGAGGGTCACTCACCACAGTAATGCTGACAGCCATCGTTCCTTCATGTCAGCTGAGCTGAAGATAAAAAGGGAGGCAGGTCATCAGACAAGGGCTGAGTGGGTAATAGCCTCTGGAAACTCTACCCAGTTTCATTTATATATAGCTGTAAGCCAAAGTTCCTTCCTGCAAAGCTGTGGAACAAAAGCACAGTCCTTTCCTGCTTCTGTCCTACTTTAAAAAGTAACAAAAATAATAATAACAAAAAAAAAATCTCAGCAACAAACTGGACTACATTTCCTGCCCAGGCTGGTGAGCGTTCAGATAAGAGACAAGTATCTTCCTGGGATGTTGGAGTTAACTCATCTTGTGGGCCCTTATTATTTTTGCAGTGACCTTTAATTGCTATTTTCTTTCTCCTATTATTTCCTTCCCAATGTCTGCCATTCCTAGAAGCTTCTGCTGCCAACATGGGTTACCCAGGTCTCAGTGACGTGAAGGAAACGGAATTGCTGTTGCGTTTGAACTAAGACACAAATGGCAGCTTGCGTGTCAGAGCATAAATCCTAATCAGGAATGTATCACCTGGGAGAGACCATCCTGACCCTTGGAAATGAAGAGACAGCATGTATGAAACCGTGGTATGGTTCTCATTTCTTTTTCCACCAAGGCAGCTGCCCCACAGAAGGGAAAACATCAGGCCAGATCAGCCCTTCTTAGCTGTGCCAGCAGAACCTCTGAGGACAGAGATGCCCTTGAAGACTGCTGATCTCTCTGCTTTGCAAAAGAGAGTATGATGAAGCAGAGATGCTTGAGCCAGCAGTGACTGGGGCTCCCTGTGGATATACCAGCTCTTGATTCAATTTAGCCAGGCTAGACTGAGCTCCAGGCAATAAAAAGCTCACCTGCTTTTTGGTGAGCCTTATTAGCTCAGGCACAACATTGGGACAGCCTTTGAGGTGGCATTTGGACATGAATGGGCTACTGTCTAGCCTGCTCCACGCTCCCCTGCATTTCCATTTTGGGGGTTAGCAAGGGCTAAGCAAGGTCCAGACCTTGCTGCTTGTGCAGACCGATCCTGAAGAACATTTCCATTTTTATAATCTGTTGCTGTGGACTTGGGACACCCTGGCAGACAACTGCAGGAGGAAGGTTTGCCCAGCAGCTGCCCATGCCACGCTAGGGGTTGACAAAGGATTTAGTCCTGGCACAAAGCCATCTGGCATTTTTCGTTGACATAACTAACCGGTCCTTTGTAACGAAAAATTCTCAACTAGGGCTAATCTCCTACAGAAATGGCTGCTGGCAGCTGCTGGAACAACAGGCTTGTACGTTTTACGATGGCACCTGCTGGTTTGCTACAGCAGATTTGGTTGTGATGTTCCAGGATGCGCTGCAGCAGGGTTAGCCCTTGCAAAGGCTGGTCCTCTAAAAGGCTCTCAGGAACCAGCCTGCAGGTATTTATAAGATGTCTGTCTCCAAACAGCTACGTTTTTACCACACTGTCTAATGGGAGTGGAAGTCCTCTACTCAATGGGGAGAAGGGTTGCAGTAGAGTTCAGGGCCCTATAGCCGCAGTCATTGTTTCGCTTGGCAATTTTTCACTTGAGACTTGGGCAGCTGCCAAGCGTGGTCTGGTGTCTGATGAGATACCTGAAGGTGACAACGTAGTTGGTGGTAGGCCAGCCGATGACAAACGAATTCTCGGGACTCATCTTTTTCTCTGTCACTTCACTGAGACAGTTGCCAGTCCACACTTCACTCAGATGCACCTGCTTTTTCAGCTTCAGGCTGGAGGAGGATCTGCAATTCAAATTATGCACTTCTTAGGCCAGACCCTAACATACAGACCTCCAGAGTCTGGTCATGCAACCTTCCAGTGATGCAGACGCAGTGACAGCAACAAGCCCCCCAGAACTAAACGTCTGGGCACGTGGAGGCACAACAAGAAAGTTTTGCAAGTGGATTTTGGGGTTGGCGGCTGCAGTGGGACACCTGCGGCTTAGGGCGATGTGATTCACTAGAGACACATGCAGGTAGATGGTGATTTAGGCTAATTACTGTCCATTCTAGTAACTGAAGTCACCTAAGCTCTTAATTTCTGTGTGGCAGAAGCAGCCAGACCAGGAGCCAGTTTTCTGTCCTTACTGCCTCTTGCCCTCATGTTACTTCTTCAAGAAGTCACATAAGGGAAAGGGCAAAACCAATCAGACAACCTTTTCCTTTGGGAAAATGGAGTGAAACATTAATACCAAGAAGCATTTCTGGAAGTGGAAGGGGGAGATGCCACATTTTAGATCCACATTTGTAAAGAATAGTTGTTTTGATGCCCGCTCCACAAATAGTTCAGAGCCTAGCTTCAACAGCACATACTGGGGAGAGGGAGCAAGTGTGAATTCCTCTTACTTGGACTTGGCGATGACCAGCACATCACTGAACAAGATCAAATGTCTTTCCTGGGTCTGCAGGCCCACGGTTAGCTGTACTCGCTCGTCCAGGATGAAAGTGGAGCCTGGGCTACTGAACACCCCGCTTGGCAGCCCATTGTCTGAATGGGAAGAGGAAAGGGCAGTTTCCCTGGAAGAGGACGAAAAATCGTAAGACTTTGTCAGAAGCTTTTCTCACAAGGGTTCGTGATTGGACACACACAACTGCTTTGGGACAGCCCCATAGCCCCGTGCTTCTCCCAGCACTGCCCCTATTGCTCTCAATTATGAACTGCATTTGCCTGCCTCTGCCCAAGGAATTTTACCAGCCTCAGAGAGATGGAAAACTGCCTAAATGGCCACACCAAATCTGGGGAGGTTAAGTTGCTGAAATACTAATTTTTGAGTCATTTCTCACTCAGATAAAACACTTATTTCCTGCACTTGTGTGTGAGCTATGACTGGAAAAGAACAGGGAAAACCCACGGCTCACGGCACTGCTCGGTCTGGCACGGAGAGGGACTGCCATTTCTGCACATTTTCCATCTGTACTGAACTGCTTGTCAATGCAAGGGCTGCAGCACAAAGGAAATGAACTGCATGTACTCATCTAATTCCAGCCATCTGATTCTGGCTTGCCTGGCTGCAATCCAGCATCTTGTTTCTACTGAGACTGATATAGGTGCTGAGTATTTCCAGAAAACCCCGATGGTTTTTGCATGCTGACTGCAGTCAACCAGCCATTGTCAAGATCGAACCAGATCTTTTCTCTGTGCTTTGTGCTCTCCCCAGCTGGAAGAGCTCCGTCAAGTACAGCAGCCATTTCTTGGGTCTACCCTCAGTTTCCACTGGCCTCATAATTGGGCTCCTTCGATTCCACGGGAGTGAGGTTAAAGCGAGCCAGTAGCTGCTTTTTCAAAATCCTCCCCCAGCCACAGGAACACCCACACTCCTGCAAACAGAAATTCCTCACCACTCCACAGCCACCAACAAGTGAATTCTTGGCTTATGCATCTGTTGCGTCTACAAGTGAGAATCTAAATCACCTTTAAACTTGATAGTAAAAGCTTTCCACGTGCGTCAGTTGAGCAGTGGGAGCCACGCTATCTCAGGGCCTCAGCAGTGGATTTCCTAAAGCTCGAGGAGGCACACAGCTTTGTAAACACAACAGCCGGACAGCAAAAAAATCTCTCCAATACTCTGGTGGCCTAAGCAAAGATGGCATTGTACCAGCTGCCTCCATAGCAATCCATCACGAGAAACGTTTAAAGCTCTCCTCCCTCACAAGGATATTCTCCAGCCAAATAAAGTAAAGAATTTGTTTCTCTCTACTTTTTTTTAGTGCAATTGAGAAGCGGGTGGGGGGAATGACAAAGAAGCCGCGTAACTTGGTCAGAAGACAACCAAATGAAAATCGGTCCTGCCCTTTATTTTAAATGATCCTGTGAGACGGACCCCGCACACCTGTTTCAGAAAAGCAGGACGTACTATGCATCAATTACCTATGGTGTGATAGGAAAGGGCTGTTCTTCAGGAGGGCTCATCAGGATCAAAATGTCAATCAGTTCAGCTTTATCATCTCTTTCTTACAAAGGAAAAAAATCAAACTAAACAAATCCCTCAGGAAATGTTATTTACAAGACTGCTATCAGAGCAGGGCAGAAAGGAGCGTGGCATCCCCTGGTCTGTGTCTAGTAGTTACATGGTGCTGCAGGAGGAAGAGGGGATGACGTTGAAGAGGGCTCAGCTCCCACTAAAGCATCAAGGAGCTTGGCTCATGGCTAGCACTTGGTATTTCAGCAGAAGATTTGCACGTCTGGCATGTTTGTACCTGACTAACTGCTGACACTCCTGGTGCTTTATACCTGCAGGACCAAAGCATCAGCAGAGCACTTCATGGCTCTGGAGTCGCAGACAAGAGAGGGAGCTTTTAATTTCAAGGTCATCACTTAACCTATCCACCCAAGCTGGTGGTAAGGGAAAGCTGCTGTCATCCAACGGGGACGTGACCGCCCCAGAGGATGGCTGGATCTGGTGGCTCTCCCACCAAACGGCCCAAGCTGACGCCACCCTGCACAGCGCCGGCAGGGCGCAGGCAGACTCCCCAGCACTCCCCCCATCCCCAGCTCTCTCACATGCTGAGATGAATCTGTGTCTGAGACACAGCCAAACCTCAGGGCTAGCCCTCCCGCTGGTGGTCCAGCAGACAGAGCGGGGACCAGAGAGGTCTCCGGCAGCGAGTCCCCAGGGGTGTCCAGGCAGGGACACACTGGGGTGAAACACCAGGATGCTCCTCAGGCACGATGCTGCTGCAGTCCCAGTACGCGGGGTAGTGAATGCCACACCAGCCCGTGTTCTGCATCCCGCTGTGTCTTCCCGGTGCACCTCATCCCTCCTCCGCCTGCCCCCACCTGCTCCTGCGACAGCACCTGTGGCCAGCGTAGTACTGCCGCCTGTCCAGACCTGCTCGGCTGGGGACAGCTTACGGCCTCCTTCCCATTAATTAAAGTGAATCACAGCCCCCCTCACTGCAGTCAGAGCTGAGGGGATGGGGACGACTGTGCCCAAACCAGGGGGTCTTTGCAGAACACGGGCAGGCCCACACGGGGCCTCTGCACCACTGGGAGAGGAGTCCCCGCATACTGGTCTACACTGGGCAGCTTCTCTCTGTCATTCCTGTGGCACTAGCTCTTTTGTTTCTTAGGGCATCTCTGTTTCTGCTGCTCATACCACTGCACGTGGCAGGTGTGAGGATAAACTAAACAGCAACGAATCCACCAGCCAGAAACTCATTGCCTGTTTAGCCAGAACCACATGAGGAAGCCTGTCTCGCAGTCTGGCAAGAGAGGGGACAGAGCTTTTTCTGCTGTTTGTGAGCATAGGGGACATATATATACATTTTATTTCTTTTTTAAAAACACACACACACATATATATGTATACACACATAAATACATATATATTCAAGGAAAATATCTTACTCCTTCAGGAGGTGCGGCACCAAGACAGCATGTGCATGATGATGAGCGACCTGGTCACTGCATCTCAGGAAAAGAGTCTCCTGGACTTTGTGTCTGTGAGCTGGGACTCGTTGCTCCCTCCTGGCAGGAGCACGCTGGCCTTCCTGCATTGCCTATGCTACCGGGCAAAAGGGAGGCAGTGTGGGCTTGCAGCTGAAGGCGAATTTTGGGAAAGAACTCCAGGCTGACAACTCAGGAAAGCAGGTCCTCTCCTTACCTAGAGACCGAGCGTGGCACTGCACAGAGTCACAATACGACCCAAGCCTGAACAGGCCCATGCCTTCAAGTCTGCTGAGTCAATTGGCAGACGAGGGTCGGGGCACATGAGAGAAAAGTCAGGAGAGCTGTCATGAAGGGCTGGAAGCTCTGCTGCTTGATCCAGCTTGGACTGTATAGAGCATTTCATGGAAGGGGGACTTTACCAGCCAGTCCCGGCTCTCTGGATCTCGCTGGTGAGGTCTGCACTGCCAGCGCGGTGAGTACCCCTCCAAGCTGAATGACACAAGTGCCAGAGCTCATTTATACCAGCCAGGTCAACAGGGAAACACACTACAGAAACTTACACAGTTTCTCATACATGATTTTACTTGTGTGTCTCTGCGCTGGGCAATATTGTCCAGGTGTGTTTATACTTGGCTATAATGGGCATCAAAATATCTAGACCTAGTATTTTCTGCGTTGAAAAGAACGAGCTAGCCTTGTGTGGTGGGTTGACCTGAGCTGGCTGCCAGACTCCCACCCAGCTGCTCTATCACTCCCTCCCAACAGGACAGGGGGAGAAAATAAGATGGGGAAAAAAAGAGCAATTAGTGCACTACTTCCCATCGTCGGGCAGATGCCCAGCCTCTGCCTGGGAAGCAGGGTCTCAGCCTGCGCAGTGGTTACTTGGGAAGACAAATGCCACAACATGAATGTCCCCCCATCCTCCTCCTTTCCCTCAGCTTTTATTGCTGAGGACGATGCCATTCCAGTAAAAAAGAAACTCTTCCATATCTGTCCACAAACAAATTGCCCTCAACATCGCTAAATGAATTTGAAAACCAGTTTGACTTCAGTCTGTGTAGGCAGAAAGGTGGAAAAAGGAGTCAGAAAGGCATTTCCTATACCTGGAATGGTACTTTGACTTGCCAAGAGCTTTAGTAATGGCAGAAGGGGTAGATCGTCTTCTTTGGACTATGGGCTTCATCTTCTGCAAGACAAAAAGACATTCCAGTTAGCCTGGCCACCTTGGAAGCAGACCTGCTCATTGTGCTCTGCAAATTCTCTTTTTATCTAGTTAACCTCATGAAACATCAGCACTGAGAGCCATGACTGTGCTTTCAGACACCTCCCTCTCCTTCCTTATTACTAAAACACTTGTCAACTCTCATGTTTATGTGGGACACTTAAAACTTTCCTAACTTGAAATGCTTCCAGTTTTCACAGCCAAAATTCAAAGTAATGACACGAAATTAAGCAGAGAAAAAAATACAAAGACTGAAGGTCAGGAGAAACTTCCTAGCACCCATGCCATGGAGTAGTTTGTGAAGGAAAGGTATAGAAATCCAATTTAAAACTAGACTGGACAAAGCTATGAACCGCATATAATACTGTAGGGAGCCATATTTTATGGGCTCAAGGAATAGATGAGGTTACTTAGTAGATTTTTTTCTACCTTCATTTTCCATGTTTTACAGCTTTAGCAAATAGAATGTTATTAGGTCGCTCTCTAGGTAGTGTAACGCAAGACACTTGTGTCTTTTTTAACAGCCACAGCCACCAAGTCTTGTACGACACAGAAATGAGGTGACTGCAATGGTGAGACTTGTGAGTTAGATGTGACAACCATCCAAGTCAACATACACACACCAAGGTCACAGGTCTCCTTTTATTTGCTAAATCAGTTTTGTGCTGGAGAAGGATGACAGATTTTAGCCTGGGAGAGAAATCCTTACATCAATGGCTCTTGCTTGGTAAGCATGGGAAAAAATCTGTCCCACGGCTCATTTCTAATTTCAGCATTTGTCTGTATTAGAGCTTTAAGTACCAGAAATATTAGAGCATGCTGGGAGTTACTGATTTTGACTTCTGAACATACCAAAATATGGACTATCCTAAGAATAAAAGAAACCAGGATTGCTGGTTGAGGAAATGTCCTACAGAGAAAGTGTATTCCTTTTATTAACCATATACTTTTCAAACTCTGCTGAATGCAGAAATATTCACTGCACGGGAGCTTATTAGTCCCATCTCTGAGTATATGACACTATTACTGCTCAATACCTTATAGCCACATTAGCACGACACTCTTACAAGGTTAGAGGAAGGTATTATCTCATTTCACTGATGGAAAGGCCAAGAACAAAGTGATTACAGTGAATCTGGGTGCCTGGCGTTCAACACATCGGATCTGATTTTTCTGAGCAGACAGAAGGCTGGCTGACGGGGGTGGTTTGCAGCACTGTTCCTGCTCACTCTTGCTGGAGCTACAGGGGCTCAGCGCGGATATAAGTCTGTCTCCTGGGATTTACGTGAGAAATCCCCCAAATTAAGAACAGGGCATTAGCGACCACTTCCAGTGCACCACATTTCAGAAAGGCAATCTGTGGCAGAGGCCAGCGTGGAGTCAGCTGCCAAGGAAGGCGTGCTCCTCCTCGCGCCCCGTATCGTTTACAATACACCTTTTGACTTCTGCGACGAAGACCAGGGCATTCCACAGGCGAGAGCTTTCTACAACACAGGCTCCCGATTAATTGGCTGATCAGGTCCCGCAGACCCCTCCAAAGCACAGACAACCTCATGGAAAAGAGTGTTACGATCGTGTAACTCCAAGTTGGAGTGGGACTGCAAGCGCAATTTAATAAAGCAATTCCCTAATGCATGCATATTCAGCTTGGCAACATCAGTAGTGCTCTCTAAGTAGATTCTTTGCATACGTGTGTATATGTAGACAGTAACAGACGGACGGGAATTTCTCCCTCATTCCCTGATATGACCTTGCCAAGCAAAGATCTGCCTTCGGAAGTTTCACAGAGAGAACTAAATAAAAATAACATCAGCTCAAGAATGTTTGTTTTAAAAAAAGAGAGTCCCTACTAAAACAGAACATGTGGCTTTCAGAGGCGCCTTAATAGGATAAAATGTTCCTACGAAGCACAGTACAGCAAAGCACCAGTCATGCAGTGTCTTAGGGTAGGAAGAAAGGATGGGTGTGGTTGCCTGGCGGAAAACCCATGCAGGCTGTCAGCTGCAAAGGTCACTCGTACGAATACAGCAGGCATGCAGGGCGATCGCGTGCGCCTTTGTGCCAGGGGCATTGTAGTAACATCTTGAATGGCACCGTAACAAAATCTTGCACACGACAGTATTTTCTGTGCCAAAGAATAACCTTTCTGTAGGTAAAGCGATCATTTTGGCCACCCCAAAACTAGTCTCCTCTGCGGTCCGACGTGGTGAGGAGTACCAATGACGTACACAATGTGAGTGTAGTGCAGGAGGACATTTTACTCAGAATAAATTTCAGGGCAGATATCAGAGAGTCCGTACTGGTGGATTTCTTCTCCTGACATTAGGAATGGTTTCAGTTTGTATGTGAATGGTGGCAGCAATGCCTGCCAAGAAGACGTGTCTTTGCCCACTCACTGCACGTCTTCAGAGGAGTCTGAGGACCTGCTCACCAGCACTGCTTCTAGTAGGCACCAGACTACACGTGGAAGTCTCACGAAGACAGAATTTTGGGATTGCAGTGAAATGCTGGGACTACAGGACACAAGGTATTCCCATACTTACTATCTCCAAACAAAATGCTGAGATCATCAGTTGCCCAGAGGTCCGATTCCAGACTGTAGGCAAACCAGGAAATTGCCTTCCAAGCCCTCAGTCAAAGTCTCTTCCACCCTAGCCAGTCACGCGTCCTCCTCAGGACATCATTGAGATGATGGCCACAAGATCACACGAGTGGCATCTTACTGAGGGAAGCAGACGCAGCTAATTGGCGTAATTTCATGGTTAACACACTTGAGCTGCATATTTAATAATAGATTGTTCTGCCTCTGGTTTCAGTAGCCATGAAAGTAAAACAGTCGCTCAATCCTCCTTCCCTGCTTGGGAGAACCTAGCTGTGTACCTGGCTTTAAACAATTTTGGTTCGTATCGCTAGCCTGTGTAAATGATGGTTCCTTAAGAGGCTGCCAGACAAGGCCGGAGTCTGCCAACACCTTGAGCGTTCTTCCAGCGCCATGTAAAATGTGCTCTGAATCCTGCATGTTTCTAGGGTCTACAGTTTGTCGGTTTTGTTGCAAAAAACCCCTCCCATCTCACTACACAGAAGAACCACAAGGCCTCTGTCTCACAGGAGCTCTCTGGAGCGGCCACAGCCCCCTCGCCCTCCTGCCCAACGGCCGTGCTTGAACGGGGCTGGCCGTGCTTGGAGGCGGCGGCTGGGGGTCCACAGCCCAGGGCTCACCTGGATGCTGGCAGCATCACGTGGCCTTTCTGCAAAAGCACTGCTTTTGGATGAAGGGGGGACTTCTCTGCACCCATCCGCATTAGAGTCGGGGAGTGCTTCTGCTGGAAGTCAGCTCTGTTCGCATCAACTGGGCACTGGAATCAGAGAACGGCCAAAGGGACACGGTGTAATCTCTGTGCTGTTTTGATGCCATGGAGACAGAGTCTCGTTTACCCAACACACTCTGGAAGTGCTTGAACATTTGCAACACTCTGGACCGTGTTTGTGCATTACTCATCTCGGAGCTGCCGATTTTAGCTGTGTATTTCTTGGCACTGGGGAGGCTGTGAGTCTAATGCCCCTCATTCCAAACCCATGTATGGCCTACACTATCAGTTCAGCTGGCCAGCATGAGCGGGATTTTTTCCCCCCACTGACCTCTGTGCTTGAATGTTATTCTTCAGATGGTTAAGGTGGGACGGAGCTGAAAAATAATGACACCTGCTTAGTACAGGGTGGATTTTTGTTCTGTCAATAGCTGGCCAAAGCTTGCCACGTCTGTGGCACTGGAGTGCTGCTATTTGGTTTAGTTCATGCTCAGAAATTAAAACAAAATTTTTTAAAAAGTGCAATTTTTCTGCAACACAAATTGAAGTATTTGTTTCAGAAACATCGATACATTGCGTCTTCAAAAAACACCATGTGCTTTCTTTGACCCTAGCATCTGCTGCAAGCTGACCAGACTCGTGCACTCTGCTAGCAGCAGTCTGGTCAGACTCATCTCTGTCAGTCAGAGCAAAGCAGCAGAGAAACACGTCTGTCACTCACGAGCTGCTGATGAAATGAAAGACTGTATGTTAGAATGGTGTGGACCACAGACCCTGGTGCTTCCAGACCACGATGTGGGAGGCAGACACAGCCAAGGAGCTGGTTGGCTTGGCCACGTACAAGGCCAGGGCTGCCTGGATGCAGGACCACCTGCACAGTAAGATGTGACCGATCCACGGGACTTTGAATTTCTGGGTTTAATCCATATGACAGGGCTGCTGCAAAGCTGCAAACCGTGGGGCTGGGTGGGTAAGACGCCATGAATCAAGGACATTTTCCACTGGAAACTTGCCTGGCAGGAAGCTTTGAGATCCTGTGTGGCAGGAAGAGTTCCTTCAGAGCCCTGCCCTTCATTTTACTGGAAGGCTCTTCCAAAGCACTGTGTTTCGATAAAATGTTTCTTTTCAATTAATCTGCATTTTCCAGGGAAAAAAATACACCATAAGAAGGCTAGGTAGCTCTGCTTTGGCCATTAGGTATATCATCACTGACAGGGAGATTAAAAACCAGCCTGAAAACAAGTAGCAGTGTAGAAATAGCAGCAGGAAGCTCTGCAGAGCCTCTGCCACGAAATGGGGCTAGCTAGCACATTTAAAACTAACCTGATACATTCGCGCCGTCCTGCAGTCTGTAGTGGAAACGTCCTTCGTGAGGACTGCACAGGACAGCAAGGAAGATCGGCCAGTTCACCTGCCTCCACCCAATACGCTCTCTGCTGAGGCAGCAACGACAGCCATCCTCTCCCTTCTCTTTTGATGAGGGGGGAATTGAGCACTGATTTTATTAATGTTGTTCCTTGCTAGACAGAGATGGACATAATCTAGAAATTCAGATGTGACTCCAGATCTGGGGCATTCATCCACCAGCGTCTAACGTGTTGTGCAGGAAAAGTCCAGCTGCCCCAACGAGCTCAGAATACAGCTTGAGCGTTTCCCCTTCCGCTCCCTCCCGTGTGGTTGTTTAATGAGCCTCTGCACTGAGTCTGTTGCTACCATAAACAGGATTTAAAGAGGTTTGAAGCATGAATGAGTTTGCATTTTATTACAAACCATCATATGGAAACGAGATCAACCTCACACTTCAGATCTGACACTGGGCTGGCTTCCCTGTACCCAAGCGGGGTTCAAAGCAGCAAGATCAAATACAGGGAGAGGGCTAATTTAGGTCTGCCGCTATTCTCAGCATGCTGATGTTTCACCATGAATTCTTTGCATGCTGCTGAATGCAACGACCCTACCAAGATGTCACTAGTACGGCTGCAGGCTCCCAGGTCACACTTTCAAGGGAAACATGCTTCTCCCAGTGCTCTTAGCTGCCATGTTCTATTACCCTTTTACGTGCAACATTTGGCTCGCAGTGTCACTGTCCCCAAGCCAGACAAACAGTCCACTTTCTAGCTGTGAAGATGGTGAAAGGGTATAATATACTCTTAAAAAAGAAAAAAAATACTTATATATAAAGGTGGACTCTAAGTCAATTTCGTGCTGACATTCAGATCAGTTAGAGAGGCTTACCTTGCTCGAGGCACAGTCAGAGAGAGTAAAACACGGGCCACAATGTCTTCGATTATTTGGAGCATCACAGATTATTCAGAGCCAATAACACCAATATTATTCTCATTCTTGGATGGATCTTGCGAAACACTCTCTTCCTATGAATACTCTCATCACAGTATCGGTATGCTGTGCCAGAGCAGGTAGCTGATCACTGCTATTGATCAACTGAACCCAGTAAAGGCACACTTCTCCGTGGTCTACTGGAACAGAGCAAGTGTTAACTGTATAAATGTAGCACACGGTTATTTAGCTCTCAGGCCACATTCAAAAAAATACTTAAGAATTCAGTTAAGAGTACAGAAACAATTAACCGATCGCTTGGGCTTGGATCCATCCATGTGAAAACAACTACTGCTGCTCTTGCATCCAATAATGAGTTTATGTTAGCAGCGGCATTCCTACAGAAGTATCTTAATGAGATAATGTGAGACAATTCTGCCTCCTGCTCTGTTACGTCTCGTGTTTATGTGAGCGCAGGATGCTCTTACAAAGTGCCTGTATAAAACTGCAGTTGCATTTCTAGTCAGAAAACCCAAATAGAGAAAGACAGAGAAAGAGAAGGGGAAATTGTTCACTGCATAAAAGGAAATCAGGCATTAGGTTACATGAACTGAAAACAACTGGGCTTGCCACTTTATGCTGGTTTGCACTTAAAATGAGTTGAAGGAAAAGTGCACTTGCACAGCTGTCGTCTCCTTCTCCCCTTGTTCCCAGACTTCATCTGCCACGTGAGAAACTGTACAACCTTGAATGTGATCCCCAGGAGCAGTTTTAACAGGGGCCCCAAAAGCTGCTGTCTGGCAGTCACTCCCCCTCACCCCGGAACGGGGAAACCCACTGCAGGGCACTCAGTGTCACCTTACTGGGAGACAGCCTCAGCCGTGCGTACCTGCCCTGCATCTCTTCCAGATGTGCTGTGCCACTCTCTGCCAGCCTGACCTTGCGTGATACTGGCTTGAAAAGCTACACTCCCTCCTATGTCATGCCACCAGCTCCTTGGAAGATGAGTTGCTTTCTTCTCAGTCTCAATTCCAGGCCCAGCTTGCCACCCACAGTAAGATAAAAACCTCTCCAGTTCTCCTCCAAGCGTCCCTGAAAGGGCGAGTGTTTGGAGTTGTAGGACCACGACAAAAGCCTGGGCTGTGACTTGATTCCCGTGCTGGTTTCCCCACATCTTTGCCCAGTTCCCAGCCAGGGGAAGATGCTCTATATAGCAGACATCTGTTGTCGTGATGGCGATCGTGATTAGGCATTATTAACAAGCTTCCGTCCAGCTTGCTGCCAGGCAGGCAGGCTAGCATGACGTGATGGGGAGAAGGCTCCAAAACGGAGCGGACGCTCCAAAAAACATGCTCTATATGAACCAGCTCCCGAGAGCAGCAGCTGCTTCCCGCAGGACCCCCAGCCCCAGACCTCCCCTGCCTCCCGCTGCCCTGGCCACCCAGCACCAAGGCAGCCCCACCAACAGTCCCAGGGCAACCTGGCCTCGAGGGGTGGGCTGCAAGCACCCCCAGCTCCGACGCTAGCTCGCAGTGAGGAAGGTCCCAAGGGCATGCGCGGAGGGGAGGGGGGGATGGGAGGACAGGGGGTCAAAAGGATTGCTTAGAGGAAAGGGGAGCAGGTTTCCTAAGGGATCTCCGATGTCCGTCCTGCACTTAGTTTCCCCCAAGCCAGAGCGCATAAGACCGTGAGTGTAAGCACTGCAGGTGCCAGCTTCACCAAAAGGCACACGAATCTCAGGGTGGAGGGCTGAACACATTGCTTTTCCTGGGCAATTCGGAGTATTTCCCACAACAACTTCACCACTAGTTAACTGTTTGAGGTGGAACTGTGTTAAATGGGTCATTACCTGGCCAGCTGGAGTCTCTGCCTTGCTCTGCAAGGCAGCGGACCCAAGCCTTCCCCCTCAGCTTGAGCCTGGGCTTGGGCTACCCAAGGAGCTGGATCCAGCTTTCGAAGCTGCCCCTCGCAGTGCTGATCTGGGACCGTGCAGCAGGGCAAACACTGCTCAGGGCTGGGGACTGACCGATCCTCTTCCTCATCACCCCAGGCCCGACAGGCACAAGCCACTGCTTGCACGCTGGTTCCTCCCAGCTGGTGAAGCTCCAGCAGCGTTCTGCAGGCGTCCGGGCTGCTACCAGCCACTCACAGCGATTCTGCTCTGGGTCCCCTTGTCTCAGCTTGAACAGAAATGGTGGGAGCAGGGTCGTGGCTGCCCAGAAAGCAGAGCTTTCCCTGAGGGGCCGCAGATGTGCCCCCTGCAGACAGAGCCTTCTCCATGGGGCCATCTGCTCCTCTCCCCCAAAAGCTGGCCCATCCCTTGAACTCTCCCCATTTTTTCCCCCATGGTGATGGTCTGAGGACAGCTCGGACAGTGCTGCAGCACAGTGGTTTTGTACCGTTTTAACCCTGGAATTACACCTTTCCCAGGCTGGGTGGTGAGCTGTTACTTGTGGATTATCTGCTGTTGAGGAGGGTGTCAGGATCGCCCTTCCCTGCAGTGGAGCTAAGAGGCATTGCAGCTGGCTGCCTTTACAAACCTACAGGAACGTCCCCAACCTCAAATACCTCCTTCCCGACCACGTCTGGGTGCAATCCACCAACAAGCTCAGACGTTACTGGTGGTGGCAGGGTACAGCCACCTCCCAGTGCTTATGGTGACGGCAAGTGCCTCATTTTGAGAGGAAGCCAGACCAAAAAGTGTACTTTGCCTGTGTTGGTGCCTGGCCTGCTGCACCTCTAGGACCGTTATCCACAGCCACAGCTGCTCCATTCTCTCTGTCTACGAGCAGAGTCAGGCTCTGCAGGCAAACGTCACGCCTCTGTCAGATATTCCACACCAAGACACCAGATGGGCCTTTTTCTGCTACGCAGAATAGCGAGGAGAAGATGAAGCAGGCTACGGCATCCAGCTCACGGTGCTCATCCGCCAGCTGTGCCGCCAGGTTTCTCATCCCAGGGACAGTAATGTTTCTGGCAGCTGTAGGAGCAGCTCCACACATCGTGCCGCGACACCACCCCATTCCCACCTTCCAAACAGCTGCCACGCGAGCATCCCTGTAGTACACGAGGCCTTTGTGGCTGCTCTAGAGACATTTCAGGGCAGGTGAATAAGGGAAGATAAGCAAACTCTACATGTCTAGAGCAATGCCTGCCACTGTACTTGCCCACGAGCAGATGGCCAACTGA
>VZSC01004082.1:226079-236566 GCA_013398225.1 Steatornis caripensis
CCCCTGCCTCCCGCTGCCCTGGCCACCCAGCACCAAGGCAGCCCCACCAACAGTCCCAGGGCAACCTGGCCTCGAGGGGTGGGCTGCAAGCACCCCCAGCTCCGACGCTAGCTCGCAGTGAGGAAGGTCCCAAGGGCATGCGCGGAGGGGAGGGGGGATGGGAGGACAGGGGGTCAAAAGGATTGCTTAGAGGAAAGGGGAGCAGGTTTCCTAAGGGATCTCCGATGTCCGTCCTGCACTTAGTTTCCCCCAAGCCAGAGCGCATAAGACCGTGAGTGTAAGCACTGCAGGTGCCAGCTTCGCCAAAAGGCACACGAATCTCAGGGTGGAGGGCTGAACACATTGCTTTTCCTGGGCAATTCGGAGTATTTCCCACAACAACTTCACCACTAGTTAACTGTTTGAGGTGGAACTGTGTTAAATGGGTCATTACCTGGCCAGCTGGAGTCTCTGCCTTGCTCTGCAAGGCAGCGGACCCAAGCCTTCCCCCTCAGCTTGAGCCTGGGCTTGGGCTACCCAAGGAGCTGGATCCAGCTTTCGAAGCTGCCCCTCGCAGTGCTGATCTGGGACCGTGCAGCAGGGCAAACACTGCTCAGGGCTGGGGACTGACCGATCCTCTTCCTCATCACCCCAGGCCCGACAGGCACAAGCCACTGCTTGCACGCTGGTTCCTCCCAGCTGGTGAAGCTCCAGCAGCGTTCTGCAGGCGTCCGGGCTGCTACCAGCCACTCACAGCGATTCTGCTCTGGGTCCCCTTGTCTCAGCTTGAACAGAAATGGTGGGAGCAGGGTCGTGGCTGCCCAGAAAGCAGAGCTTTCCCTGAGGGGCCGCAGATGTGCCCCCTGCAGACAGAGCCTTCTCCATGGGGCCATCTGCTCCTCTCCCCCAAAAGCTGGCCCATCCCTTGAACTCTCCCCATTTTTTCCCCCATGGTGATGGTCTGAGGACAGCTCGGACAGTGCTGCAGCACAGTGGTTTTGTACCGTTTTAACCCTGGAATTACACCTTTCCCAGGCTGGGTGGTGAGCTGTTACTTGTGGATTATCTGCTGTTGAGGAGGGTGTCAGGATCGCCCTTCCCTGCAGTGGAGCTAAGAGGCATTGCAGCTGGCTGCCTTTACAAACCTACAGGAACGTCCCCAGCCTCAAATACCTCCTTCCCGACCACGTCTGGGTGCAATCCACCAACAAGCTCAGACGTTACTGGTGGTGGCAGGGTACAGCCACCTCCCAGTGCTTATGGTGACGGCAAGTGCCTCATTTTGAGAGGAAGCCAGACCAAAAAGTGTACTTTGCCTGTGTTGGTGCCTGGCCTGCTGCACCTCTAGGACCGTTATCCACAGCCACAGCTGCTCCATTCTCTCTGTCTACGAGCAGAGTCAGGCTCTGCAGGCAAACGTCACGCCTCTGTCAGATATTCCACACCAAGACACCAGATGGGCCTTTTTCTGCTACGCAGAATAGCGAGGAGAAGATGAAGCAGGCTACGGCATCCAGCTCACGGTGCTCATCCGCCAGCTGTGCCGCCAGGTTTCTCATCCCAGGGACAGTAATGTTTCTGGCAGCTGTAGGAGCAGCTCCACACATCGTGCCGCGACACCACCCCATTCCCACCTTCCAAACAGCTGCCACGCGAGCATCCCTGTAGTACACGAGGCCTTTGTGGCTGCTCTAGAGACATTTCAGGGCAGGTGAATAAGGGAAGATAAGCAAACTCTACATGTCTAGAGCAATGCCTGCCACTGTACTTGCCCACGAGCAGATGGCCAACTGAGGAGCTCTGTCGGGACCATGATTAGCTGCCAGTGCTGCCAGAGGACTGACACAGCCTGTTTCCAAGACAGCGCTTCAACCAAGCCCTTTCCTACTCTTATCCCATACAGAGTATTAACTGCTCGTGCAGCCCAACTAACACTACGCTAACTGCCCTGTGCCTCCTGCCACCCTGAGACTCTGGCAGTCCGATCCGTTTTCTAGCACATGCAACCCTGTTCTGATCCACCCAGCCTCATTTTTCCATATTGATTCCTCTTAGGTAAGGACATGTGTGTCTGTGCGTTCATACTGCAATAGTTCACACTACTTCGCTTTGCGTAGGGTGAAAATTCAGTGCCCAGAAGAGAGGAAAAGCAGTGCAACTGTTTTCTGAGCTCTTTGGAGCTAGTTTTGCCAATACAGGCATATGGTAAAGCATTAATATTTGCTTGCAAATGCCAGGGAGAATCTTTAACTGTCCTGCCACCACTTTAACCCTTTGAATTCCTTAAGATCCATAATTAGCCTAACTATTCAGAGGAGGAAGTGTAAAATAATGTCGGGTGGCCACAGCCCAGTATTTTATTGATGGATGCAAATCCCTTCAGAGAGACAGGGCAGAGTTTAATGTGAACTCAGAGCTAAGAAACTTGAGTGTAAATATTTATCTGAGTCGTTTTACACAAGTTCTTATTCCCATGTTGTTTCACTAACTGCTTCCCTCTCCCTTGCTGCTAAAACGCAGCTCCAACCAAACTCAAGTATTTCTTAACATATGCAGAGCCTGATGGTAGTAAATCAGTTTGCAAGGACACACTTTGAAACGTTTCCTTTTCCTTCCAAGAAATGGAACCCTGCTGGTTTATTTTGAAATGTCCCACATAAGGGGGACTGGGAGAAACAATTCTCAGCTGCCAAAGGCCGAGTGGGTTTTCCACTCGGAGGTGGTTGGTGATTAGTTTGACTCACACTAATCTGTTCCACGCCACTTTTTTTCCCCTGCTCCCACAGATTATTTGTGCCTGCAGGGCCTGCCTTCCTCAGGAGTCTGGAACAACACAGACAGTGGATTGGCAATGAGAGAGGATGCCCTGCAAAGCTCGGAGGAGAGGACTGCTGTCTCATGGAGCACCAGAGGTTTTCCTGACTGAAGCAGGTCTTTCTGAACAGGTGATGTAATAGTGCATGATCTTAAACAACACTGGGCAGGACCCCAAATCAGGACACTTGAATTTGCCAAGGCTTGAGTCTGTGTTTCTGGCTGCTGAACACAGCCTTGCCTGCATGGCACTGTCCTCCCCCAGGAGTATCCATGCTGGGGAGACGCACAGGGGTTTGGTCCCATGGTACCGCACTGCCCAGCGCCCTAAAACAAAGCGAAACTCTCAACTGTCACCCAAACAGCAGGACGGGTACCTAAAAAGGGGCTCAAAAGCTTTAACCAGGAAGACAAGGCCACAGCTCCTGTTCATCAGCTGTGCCCCTGTAAACATCTGCGTGCCCACCTGGAGCTCTGTGCTTCCCCACTGCGGCATCCAGCACTGGACAGAGAGCTGAAAACTGATGAATACAAGAATAAAAAAAAAGTCCTGCTACTTCCAAGACTCAGACCACTGATACAGTGCTGGTGGACAGGATCTGTGAAAATTACAGGCAACTGCTGCTGAAAACATCCACAGGTGGTCTTGTCTCTGAAATCTGAAGGTTCAGCAGGAGGGGGTGTGCATATGTGTTCTGGAACAACAACAAAAAAAGTACTGCAAAAATGCTTACTGCCAGTGAGGATTATCATTAGCCGTCGCCTTCAACAGGATCGGGCTCTAAACATCTGAAGGGTATACTTGGACAAAGTCTTTTTTGCATTGAAATAAATTTGAAAACTTTGAGTAACACAAATGCAAGTCTCTTCTCAGCAGCCAGCACAGCACAATAAATTGCTAATTGATGGAAACTGAAGAGATCAATGAATATTTACACTGATCTAGAAATACTTCCGTACTTTGTGCTTCTGGCCTCACGAGAAACTAACAGCCGCTTGAGGAAGCCGCTTCCGCCTCCTAATACTAGCACGGGAGGCCAAAAGCATTGGGAAAAGTAAAACCTTGTTTTGTAAAATTTCTTCACCTTTTCTTGGAGGTCCCAATGATTTGGTTGCAATTCTGATGTCCAGGGCTGAGTGAATTTGAAATATTTTCTGACAATAGATTAGACCAAAGCGCTGCTGCCTGTTGGGATTTTCTCGCAATGCTTATTCCCGTGGTGGAAACCCACTACCAGACTCCCCCTATACGCTTTGATAGAACTTCACAGCAGGACTCATTCCTCATCCCTTTCCTTTATTTGAACCAATGCTGAAAGCTGCCCCAGGAACATCTCATGAGGAATTCTTGCCTCTATAGCTCTAAACAAAACCTCTACATAGCTCCACACACATACATGGCACTAGCACCAGCTGCGCCATGCTCTGATTGTAAGCACAGCATCAAACGATGACGGGGTGACTACTGATAAGACTCGTGGGGAATCACCGGTGCCACGCTTTTATAAAGTCCTTTAAACCATTTAATTCAGGCTGGTACTTTGGGGTAGAAGTTTCTGCTGTAAAGTTGGATGTACATATAACATTAGAAGGGAACTTGCTGCATTTCACAGTATAAAAATTCATCACTGAGGCCAAAGTAAATTAAGAGTCATGCTCCTTCTTTAAAAATGCAAATAAATAGTTCACTGAATTGAGCTTTGGCAAAATGAAAAACTTGCATAGCAGCCAAACCTGAGGAACCGAAAAATGTAACACATTCCTTCGTGTCTTTAAAATAACCCCCTTCCTTTTCCCTCTCTTCGTCCAAAACTCCTCCTCCTGCCATATTAAAAACTAAAAACTCATGGACAGCTGAGTCTGCCCAGCTACAGAACTACTTCAGCCTTTCCAAAGCAGGGCCTCCGAGCTGGAGTATGCTGGTCCAGCCCATGCTAGGGCCCAGATTAAGGACAAGCGCATGAAATGCACAGGACCCATGCCCAGCGCGTGATGTAGGAAGACGTGAGCTGCACAAGGACGAGAAAGCGTAAACTGCAAGGAGTTCGTGAGGCAGTAATGCTCCGGGCCCACTGAGCAGACAGCGCATCTCCACTTGAACGCTGTGGTATGAACCCTCGCCTCTCCCTGGACACACACCCAGCGCAAGCTGCAGAGTTGCTAGTGGTCCACCAACACATCCCCGACAGAGACTGGCCAGACACTCACCGCCTTTACACCTGCCTTGGCTTTCTCTTAGGGATAGAAGCAGGCTTGTTCCCAAGCCAGCTTCCCACAGCCCTAACGCAAACACGTGCGTGAACTGTGCTCCCCAAGAAAGGTCCCAGGTTCCCACCCTACGAGTGACCTTGTGGCAGGCAGAGGGTCAGTGGGTGACCCCATCCGCTCCACCAGGGAACTGCCAGCAGCCTTCGGTGCCTATGAGTTTACGTACCTAAGTGCATGTTGCAAATCTGGTGTTTCTCATCTATTTACAATGATTAAATAATTTTATTTGCAGCCTGGCCACGGAAAAGACCTTGACAAGAGGTGGCTATGTGCATCTGGATTTCATTACAGTTGAGCACTAATCCCTTTATGCTTTATAAGCATCCTGTTAGCATTATACAGACTTGGGGTTGTTAAACAGCATTCTCAGAGCTGGCTGGCTGAAAAATGGGTTAATCAACAGCACCTCTGCTAGCACACACACCATGAAAGGCATTTTCCTCTTTCTGTTGCTTGCTCATCTGCCTGTCTGCATCAGGGAGGGTAACGCACTTACTAGTAACATTCATTGTTGAACTCCTCAAAACTCATGATAGGTTTGTGCTGAACTGTAGGATTTAGTCCCACAGAATTTTGCAGTTGATGGAAATGAAAAATAGGCATCTCGGCCTCAAACGAGGATCCAAACATCACGAATTTTAGTGGAGCTCCAAGTCTAAAGTTACACAAGCTGGACAAATAAACGTAGACTTTGGCTTAAACAACTGCACTTTTTTGTCAGTTTTTGGAGTTGCAGGGAGACATTAAGGGTTGAACAGTGACAGAGGCCAAGAGAAAGACATCGCTGAGCAGCTGGGCAAAAATGAAGAACGGAAAGGCAGGCGGGAGCAGCGCTGTGTGAGCCAAGCCCATATAAAACAGAAGGTGCGAAGGAGGGGCCTGAAAACACAGCCTGAAGAGCTGCCAGGGGACTGAGAAAGGGAAGGAGAGAAGCGGATCATGGAGGATGAAGAGCTCAGAGATAAATAACCTGGAGGCCAGAGGACAGTTCTCCAAGCGAGGCTAACAAAGAAATATGCACATTCTTACAGCGAAAAGGTCTTGCTATGAACCAACGCGAGTCAAGTTGCGTGGCCTTGAAGAACGTGTCCCAGTTCTTTGATGGCACGAGAGGCAGAAAAAGATAAGCAGTGGAATCAAACTATTCATATTAAGTTCCTTACACGAGGCTGTAATAGTTATTCCATGGGAGCAACTGCTGCAAGCTACTGCAGAAACTCATAGATGAGCCAAGGAGAAGAAATTATTAGGCACAAAATGTCTTGTTCCGCTGAAGTCAATGATAACATGCCAGTGCTTTGCAGAGACTAGGATTTGTAAGAGTGGGTACAGCATCTCCAATGAATCTGACAAAGGCTATATAGCATAATGGCTCTTCAGATCCCATGCAAGGGCACAGGCTGCAGCCAGGGAGGTGTTTTTCTCTGCAGGACAGAGGGGCAGAAAGGAGGCACGGCAACACCGAGGTCGCACCCAGCCTGTGCCGGCAGTGGGGACAGCAGGCAGACGTGGGGCTTTTCAGAGATGTCGCTCTCTGTGCCTCTGTTTCTGGTGCTGCCCAAAGGGGCAGGCAGTGGAAAACTCCGAGAAACATTCTATTTAAAGACAATTATTCTGATTCCTGTATTATTCCCCGCCTTCATTTCTCCCAGTATTTCTTTTTTACTTTTGCCTTAACCTCTACAAGAACAAGTGTAAAAGCTGTATCAGTTGAAACTAGGCCAAATACAGGACACGTTACGGGGTACGGATGACCCCAAAGGCATCTTAATCTGCCCTCTATGCCTCATTTCTCATTACTGGGGTTTAACACGTGATTATGTATGAACTAATACCTCTAGTCACGAGTATTTTTGTGGGTCTTTGATAAATACTTTATAATTTGACAGAACCTTTGAGGTTTCCAGAGCACAAAACAATTGTCCAGCAAGATTTACAGAAGTGCTACATAGATGGAATTTATATTTTCCATCACTTAGCTGTTAGTCCCTACTGGTTTTATTAATTTTCAGGTAGAAAAACGTCCTGAGGCTGAATAGTAGCCTCTTCATTTGTTCTCCCTATGCAAGCACACATGCACATACCCATCTGCATACACACACATTTATGCACAAAGCTCTTTGGCTGATAAATTTCCCAATGAACACAGTAATCAACTTCAAAACCAAAGCAAAACGAGCCTTTCAATAGGAATTATGAAAAATAAGTTTTAAATCACAAAAACATCCTGTTTTGCTTCAGTTTCTCTCTCACATGCCACAAGCTGGACTCCACCCTACCTGTTTTCAGAGGGGCTAACTACGGGCGCCAGGTTTTGGAAACTTTCGCGTCCTTATCTGTCCTGCCATTTGCTCTCAGGGGGAACACGAGGAGGGCGGCACTGTGGAGACAAGAAAAGGGGGTGACGCCCTGTGCCCATGCGCACCCATCCCTGTGCCAGTCCTTTCTCCCACAGCTCTAAGATCCCTCAGGAGAAAATGCGGAGAAGTGGAAGATGAACAGAAGTGGGGTTTCTTGGGTTGAAATCACAGTGACTGCCGCAGTCCCAACCTCTGGCTGAAAAGGAGAAGGCACTGCTAAGCAGCCGTGCTATTTGCCTCTATTAGGTGTAAGTACTCATACTGATGACACTTTCACAGACAAGTCAAAGAGAATATCCTGACGAGATGCCAGGTCCCTAACCAGAAGCACACGGAGAGGTGTGGAGCTGGCAAGGCAGGCTTCCAGTCTTAGCTGAGAAACCAGCCATGCAGATCAGAGGTGTACCACGCTTTAGTACCACCTCTCGGTGACCTCTGCACGTCCGCTTCCAGCCAGAGGATACGGGTTGTCTCCCTAGCAGTGCGGCCAAATGGGTGACGTGCTGCTGGTGCTCTGGACCCTGCTGGGGTTGCTCGTTTGAGACGGGTGCAGTGCAACATAGGTGTGACGGTGCACAGCTGTAAGTGGGACACAGCAACAGCGTGAGTGGCTGAGTGTTGCTGTAGGTGTTTTTGGAGATGCGTGTATTTGCATCAGCCGAGGTGTGACTTGCTGTGGCAGTGGCACTGGCAAGGGTGGAGGAGTGAGTAACACGTGGATGAAGGAGATGGGGCAAATACAGGAGTCTGGGGGCGTTTGTGAGGGTGCTGGCATGACAGAAGGTGAAATACCTGCCATCCCTATGGAGCGCTCAAGTCACACCTCCTGGTTACAGACTAAAGGAGTTCTAGGCTCTTCTGCAAAGACAAGGCCGCACACTTCCCATTTCTGGGGCCAGCCTTGTTGAATTATAGTGAACTAAGGTGAACCACCAAGAAGTATAAATGGCCCCCCTGCCAATGCCAAGCTCACCTAGACCAGAGCCGCATTAAGCGATCTACATGTGGGTTCAGCCAAACCCTAACGTGCAGCAGCACTCAAAGACAGGTCAAGAGAAAGGAACTGTGTCCAGTGCTGCTGACAGAAAGACCCTCACTGAGCACTACTGAGAGTCTGCAGGAGAGGCAGAGACCATCATTATGTCTCCACGGCTAGAGACGCCTATCCAAAATCAGGTTATGCACCCATCCAAAGTGCGGTATTGTGTTTGACAGGGATTCGCTGAAGCAGTTCACTCTCAAAAAATGTAAATCTTTTTAAACCAATAAACTTTTGTTTTCCCCTTGAAAGGAATCTAAGTTAATTTTTAAAACGTCACTAGAGGGCGTTAAACAAACAGGCTTCCCAATCAAGCTAACTGCCAGAACAGGCAGTGAAATCTTCGAGAAAACCATTTAGTTGCAAACCTTGGGGGGGAAGGTTTAAAAGGTCTCTGCATATCAAAAAGGCCTCTTGACCCTTTCTCTCTGGCTCACAAGCTAAATGCTTTGCTTCCCTTTAGGCGTGCCGTGGAGAGCACCAGCCCCAGGGTGCAAGAAATGCACCGGGGAACTTCCCTGCAGCTGGGCACGAGCTGTGCCAGGTCTCAGCAAGTCGTTGGGCAGCTGTCCCGCGACCAGGAACGCTGCCATGTATAGATATCCCATCAAGTACCTGTGGCTTAATTAGCTTAAAGTCATCCTGGACAAACTGACAACCAGGTCCTTGGAAAAGTCACTGGGCAGGCTGAGGCGCAGTGCCTGGCGGTGCTCTCTGCATCCCAGATAATACAATCCACGCAGGAGCTCCATGCTCCTGCAGAAGCAGGTGTCCGTGGCCCTACTGCTCTGGCTGCGCAAGCTAGCAACCAGCTGTGATGCTGAGGCAAAGAACGCACTGTTAAGGGCCCTCGTTTTTCCATCTCTGCAGGTAATGTAGAGTTGGCACATCACAGCGACAATTTGTCTGGGTTACACAAAGGCAGACAGAGGTCTGGTTAGGATAAAGAACGTTGAGAAATGTTCCAAATGTAGAAGAAGACGGGAAGGTAAAGGAAAAAACAGACACCTCCGTCTTAGGTAAGGCCCGTAGGTAAAAACTGCAAGTGTCTCTAAAGAACCGGCAGCAAAAGCTGCACTAATACACCCCTCTGGATCATAAGGATCTCTCTGGTTGTGGGCACCCTCCAGCCCCTGGCAAGCACTGTAAGTATTACAACTAGTTGCAGATTTATTTTTTTTTTTAACAGAACTTGCTGTTTATTCCAGTGGAAACTCCCTGCAAAGAAAACAGTTCCACTCAGCTACTGTTTGTTTTGGATGATTTGTTTGAGAATTTCAAACTGCCATTTTGAATGATGTTTACAGTTTTCCCTCTCATTTTCCATCATTTCAGGCTCACCCCGTGCTAATACGATATTCTGTTGTTTATTCTGTTGCATTTAGACAATCACGGCGGGCAGCTGCCATTCGGTACGGACCGAGCATCTCTTCCCCACCGGCACGCTCCTGGCTCTGCTGCAGCCAGCGCCGCAGCCTTCACGCGCTCCAGAGCGGACTGCGGTTTCTCCTGGAGACTCTGAAAACACGCGGCAGTAACAAAAGAGCTGCTTTGCCCGCCATCGTGTCCCGACACAAACGCCAGGTAACGCTACCTGGCAGGTCTCCTGGAACACCGCCGGGACGCCAAAGCGCTGCGATGCTGCCGCCGCTCTGGAAGAGCGCCCCTGCGCACACGCCTCGCGCGAAGCGGCTCTCAGAAGCCCGCGCTGCGCAGGTTTTCGCGTCACCTCCTTCCCGACCCAGTCCAACGCCGAGCGGGTGCCCAGCGCCGCACGCACCACCGGCTGCCCCGCCCGCAGCCGGGCCGAGGAAACCGGCCGCCGCCGCCTCCTCCGAGCCGGGCAGCGCCCTCGCCCCAGCGCCCGCCCAGCGCCTCCCGACCCGGCTCCGCAGGCGCCCCGCTTCCCCCGCGCCGACAGCTGAGCGACCCCGCCACGGGCCCAGGCAGGGCGCGAAGGGACGCCCGTGCCCGGGGCAGCAGGAGCTCCCCCGCGCCCGCAGCGCAGCCGTCCGGGGCCACAGGAG
>VZSC01004082.1:237206-269671 GCA_013398225.1 Steatornis caripensis
GGTGCAGCAGGGAAAGCAGAACGCAAAGCAAAGCGGTCGGGGCATGGAAGGGGCTCAGCAGATTTGTTCTCTACGCCCGGTGGTGCAGAACCTCACCTTCCGTGGTGGGCGTTGCCCAAGAGCAGAGCCGAGGACTAGGTATGAGGAAAGAGCTACCAGAACATCACGCTAAAAGACAGCTTTTCTGGGCAAACTGTGTGCAAGAGCCAAAACGGACAGGACCTGAGACAGTCCTGCGCTTGTTCGGGAAAGCAGTTGTTCCTGCAAGTCAGGGCACCTGAGCAAGAGGGCATGGCAGTCACTTCACAAGGTACCGTACACAGTTCCTGCACCGCTTCCTTCCTTCACCCTCGCCTCTGGATCTCCTGCCCCAGCTATCAGCCACGTATGTGCCCACCTGGTTTCCAGCTTCTCCTAAAAGCAATCGGCTTCCCATTTTCTCTGTGCCTATCTGTGTCATTCCTCACATCCGTTCCCATAGAGAGCTCCAAAAAATCTCAGCAGCCCACCCGTTCCTTTGGGAGGAAGATTCTGGTTACAGCTGAGCGGTACACATCAGAGTATTTGGGACCATCAGTCACAGCTATTTCCTCTACATGTCCCGATTTCTTCCTGATCCTCACTCTTCCTCCTCCCAGCCTTCTCACCTCCTTCGTTTCAAAATTCCCCTTTTCTGCATCTTTTCTCCAACTAGACTGCAGCTGTTTGTGGGAGAGACTGCAACTGACTCAGAATTCTGACTGCAATCTGCTACAATACAAACACGAAAATAGTGGTGAGAAATTTTCCAGTTGAACTATTTTTTTCTGCGGTGGAAAGAGCTGAACGGTTGACATTTGGGGGAAACCTGTTTGTTCTGGCAAATCTTCTGATGGAACTCAGGCAAAAGTCCGCTGCAGCAAGGCCTTGGCACGGACTGGTTCGCTGCCACTGCAGCTCAGCTCAGCTTCTCAGCTGAAAACCTTCTTTCGTGAGCCTGTGAGTACAGGCCAGGTCAGTTATCTGGGGGCTGGTCAGGTGCCGGAGGCCTTGCGAGTGGGGTTCCTGCTTTCAGGGAATGCATCTGACGTCTGGCGTCTGGGTTGGAAGGCTAAGGGTCTGTGACGGTGGTGCCTCCAGGAGGGGCTTGTCACTGTGCTGGGAGACCTGATGGCTTACACAAGTGGACATAAATACTGCCAGACTAACCAGGCGCTGCTGCTATTCAGTGTCCTTGGGTTCTTGGCCAGGTAGAAATTCCCTACATTAATTCCATAATTCTACCGTGATAGCTGGACAGAAATTACTATGGAAAGCAATTAAAGCACGCAATGACAAGGTACATTTCTCTCTGAAGTTATTCCTACAGCTCCCCCTGTACTGACATGGCCCATGATTGCAGCACATTTTACGGGATCACAAATAACCTGCTGTGGCAGTCACCCAACTTTGCACTCTTCTGTGCCTTTCATGGAGAACTTGGTACACATTTGCCCTCCCTGCTGTGTGAAGAAGACACATGTGCCATGTTCATAACACTGTGAAGGAAAAGAAAGGCAGCGGGTCTTAAAGGGAGTATTAGTAAAAGAGAAAAGACGTTTAGTAATGCAGATTCTTGTTTTGGAAAGATTTCCAGATTAGCCTATTGCTTTTTCCTGTCTAATTAGTATGAGACGAATATTTGCAAGGAGCCATCATTTATCACTGGTTTTGCCAGATATTTCAGCTATTTTTCTGTGGCCCCACAAAGCCTGTATTGTTCCCCTTTGTATCCCTCTTGTCTTATTACATAAGTGCTTTGAACATGTTGTCACTCATTTACTATGAGGTTTTTACCCTAATTTCTTTTTTTTTTTTTTTAATTTTAAGCAGCTCTTCCTACATCATGGAAGGTAGCAGGCGGGTTACTTTGCAAGGGGAACTTGCGGTGCGCCACAACGCAGATCGAATACGTGGGCTTCTCCTGTATCATCCTCCTTTAATGCTTGCCCCTAGGAGGATGGTTGCTGTATCATTTTGGGAAAGGCTTGCTTACCATCCTTGCTGTATTTGTTTGACCTCTTCCTTGATCTTTCTGCAAGGAAGCCATCTAATGGCAATTATTCTAATAGACTTTATCATGCAGTTATTTGTTAGTGTTACCATAACGTACAGGGATGAAATATTTTGAAAGAGCCCTCTAAGTAGAGGCTGAAGTCCCGCTGAAAGTTAAGAGCAACTGGGCAGCTACGGCCAGTAGGCACTCTGTTAAGTTCTCACTCCTAGATTTTTAAAGCTCTTGTCATGGGAACATTTTGCCATCATAAACAGAGTTGAGAGGTATGTAAATGCCCTCAGAGACTAGCCAAACTCCTTGCTGTCCTCCATTACTGGCGCTGCTTAAAGTGGGATCTGCCTGGGTGGCTGTCTCACAGGCTGAAGTATCTGGGACCATTCATCATTGAGAATACAGAAAAAGCAATAGCAGCCAAATATACTCCCTCCCTGCCCCCCTTCCCCTTTTTTTGATTTGGGTTTTTTTTTTTTTGGTTGTGTAGGAAGTTTCCTTTAGAAAGTTTTCTATCTGCACAGCAGGGAAGTTTTGTCTCTGCGGGGAAGTCTATTTGAGTTAAGAAAGAAGCCACTTGAGAGACTATTCCAAGGCAAACACGTACCGAGGGTGGATACTTTCACAGTTCTGTCACTTTGAGAAATATCTGTGCTATGAAATCCTCTCTGGAGATGTGCAGAAAAGAATACATTACACAGGGAGAATGTACTCTAATCTATGCTGCGGTATTTTGATCTCTTTCACGTTATGGGTTCAGTCCTGCAAACAAGTACTTAAAGAGTTAAATAAACTCTTTAAAATAAAAGCGTTTAAGAAAAAAGCGCACCACATCTCTGTCACACAAACTGTCTTAGAAAGTCAAGTGATTTTTAAAAACTATATAAAGAAATACGAGGAGTGCTTTATTTGCCACCTGGTACGCTGTGGTCTGACCTTTGTTTTCTCTATGCATACAGGATTTGAAAAGTTGCAATTTTTCGGTAATGACATCTCCTCTGTCTCTAAACACCCCTTCCAAGTATTTTTGTGCATAAGATACCCAAGAGATACTTCTGGAAAATAAATAATAGACACCCCCCACTGCCTCAAGAAATGTGTGTGTGGTTTGCCTTTAAAAAGGCAAAATAAAGCGGCCAGCCTCCCCTCAGCAGACATTCATGAAGTATTACAAACCTTGCAGTCCCTCCCCATCAGCTCTCATTCTCCTGGGAAATACCTCAGGAGGCATTTCCTGTAAGCGAAAATATACAAATGGACCAGACAAATTTAAGATTGGTAACAATACTAGTGCTTATTAGTGCTCTTCATTCGTGTTCCCCCATGAAGTGGAACAGTGAAGTGGATCTGCAATCCTGCTATGGTTCTGCCCACTGTCTTGTTAGAGCAACAGCACTGTAAGTAAAATGGCACAGCCTTTTCCAAAGGAGCGCTCGAGATATACAATTTCTTGATCTTTTCTGCCCAAAGTGCTAGTACCTCTTTCCTAATCTAGCAAGCAGGAAAAGTTTCCTTTGCAGTTGCAAGTTCCTGTGAATTCTGAGTTTAATAACACTCATTATATTAATTTAAATATGCTTTAGATTCTCTAAGCTTATTACACTCGCACTGGTAGCCTGATGGAATTCAGCTATGTTTCTTTATCTCCATTGCATGGGCATAGGGTTTCAGTATATGTGTGTTTTGTACATCAGCAAAATGTATCAATAACCAAGACAACATTTCTCCTAAATTTTTGAGCAAACTTAGACAGAGGATCCTCTTCCCTTCGCTTTGCCTCCTGCCCAAGAAACACAATTTTCTGAAGAGCAGTTAATCTTCATAAGAAAGGACTCAGAAATATCCTGCTGTTTTCGCAAACTAGTTTGTTTTATGGTATCACAGCAGCCATGTAGAGGACCAGTTATGGAGAAAAGAAATAGTTGTATCATGCAAAGTTACTAATGCTGAGACACTCTCTCCAAGGAGCAGAATCGGTAATATGGAATTTAGGAGAATCATCTCTGCTTGGGTTGTCGTTCGTTGTGAATTTGTTGCTCCGCTCCATCGTCTGCCTGTCTTTCTGAATCACTCTGCAATGCTGGTTTGTTGGGTTTTTTTCCCTTTTTGAAATGTGAACACACATCAAGCATTTTTTAAAGATACAACGGCTCCAAGCCAGCCAAATTGGCTGCAAGCCTGGACATTATAGGGAGGAATTCAGTCTTGGAAATCTCACAGCATCCATGGTCTTTAGGTCCCTGGTGTCTTTCAAAGGGGCGCTCCACTGAAACAGCCTTTTCTAGCAGGGAAGCCCATTTGCAAAAAACATCAAAACGGACTTGTTCCAACTGTAACACAAGAGTAAGTTTTTAAAGAGTTCTTAAAAAAAAGAGAACACAACACCCCCTCAAAAATAAACCCCCAACAGTTGGGAATTTGTTTTCAAAAGGACGTTCAAGACAAATTCCTTGGCGACGGTTATTCCAAACCCTTATGCTTTGGAAAGATGCAAACTGCGCATTATCACATGGGAGGCGTCTCAGATGGACCCAATTCCACACCTCTGGCCCCATCTACATTAGAAAATAAAGAATCAGCCAGGGGATTCCGCTCCAATGCAGTTGTTTCCTTTGCTGGTTATGGATTTGTTTCAAAACATAGTGGAGTCCAGTCCTCGTCCTCCTGTGCAGGCAGGGAAGGGCCTGGAATACTTCTCTTGTTTATGGGACGTGGCTGAAAACTTCACTCTGCGGCTGTCAGATCTCCTTGACCCTGTTGCATGAGGAGCAGTGATGAGATCTCTGTCTGACATGAGCGACTCAAGAGACAGACCAGTGCTGTAAATTTCTCAACAAAAAGGAATATTTTGTTTTGATATTTTTTGGGTTGTTATTTGCTGATGCAGAGAAACTATTTGAAAGAGTCTTCCAACACACAGGATCAACAAATACGTTCACTGTGCTCCTGGGTTTGCTTTCCGTACTGCAGTGCAGCAGAAATACTACATGACTCATGATCGCATTTGCCGTGCTGCTGACATTGCTACCTACATTTGTAATGCACTGGTGTCTAGTGGTCCTAATTAGATGCTTGCTGAACAAATGCAGGGATCAGCTAAGAAACTTTTCCATGTCCAGCGCTGCACTGTCAGAGAGCTGAAACCCAGGGCAATTCCTTCTTCCCTTCAAGCATGAAGTCATAGGCTGTGGCTGAGAGAAGGAGATTGGGTTAGCCTGAGCATGGATCAGATCTGTACAAAAGTCTGTGTTCCTGTGCCATGAATTTTGATGATAACCTTTGACGTGTGAAGGCTAGCCCATCACATCCTCCCTACACAATGTCATTTAACATGGCTGCCCAGGCTGGATCTTGTTCTCAAGCCAAAGTTTGAGCTGGCCCCTGCTATAGGAAGAATACATCCTATAGGCATTGTGTACTCCTCTCCCTGGTTTACATCGTGTTTCCTTTAGCAAGGCTTGCTGGCATCCTGTTTGCCTGGTTCCTTTGTCTGCTGCAGCTTCATTCAGAGCTGAAAATACCATAAGGATGTCTGTACAATAATTTGGCATGTCTGAAGAGCATTAAGGCTACTACAAGGAATATGTTTCCAAATGGCAGATACTCCTTTTTCTTTCCTTCCTCAGGGCAAAAAGTCAGTTTTATAACAGCCCTTCATGCCACAGTCCTCTTAACCACTACTTCAGGTATGCATTTCCCATGTCGTTTCCAGTCATTGCCCTTTCTTACCCTCAGCCTGATGAGCCTTTCCTCTCATGACTAACTTGCTGCTTTGTGAAAGGTTTTTTGCCCAATTAACAACAGGTTCCTTCACTGTTTGGCTAGTATTCATTAAAATGGGGTGTCACATAGTTTTGCTGCAGGAGAAAAATGTGCCTACGGCGTATGTAATGTTCTCCCACAGGTACCCCACTTCTACCCCTTCCTAGCGTGAACACAATCAGACAATATGAAGATCTTTTAAAACCACCTCTAACTTGGAGTAGTTGTGCTGCTGTTTGCAATACAAGCACGCGGTTTGCCTTGCCAAGTCATTAATCAAGCAAACAGGATTAGAAAACACCTCACTCGTGTTTGGCCAAGGTGTTGTTGCTTTTGGAATCTCATCTTTTGCATTTCCATGCACACTAGACTAGCCAGTTCCAGTGTGGTTAAACCTTCATTTAGCTGTAAGAGTAGCTGGAAATACCCATGCAAAAATCCACGACCTGCTAAAATCAGTGGGATAACTCATCAGTTGCTCCCTGTTCCTCTGTTTCAATGAAACATTAATCACATGAGTAAACCCAGTGAGATTCAGGCCATAATTTTAAGCAATGTGGTTAATTAGGTTTTGCCGTGCTTCTGTTTCATACTTAAGAGTCCAGCAGACTCAGAGGAGAAAGCCACCAGATTAGAAAAGCTGTATTTTCTAAACAGTTTTGCCCAGATGTGGAAGAGACCGGAAAGAAAAAGAACTGGAGAACAGGTCTTTAGATCTTTAATAGTGATGGCATGAGGAAGGCTCTCTTCCCATGCCTGTTCTTGTTATTGCCTGTCTGGAAATAGCTGGCGCAAAGCTGCTTTGAAAGGGCAGGAGTATGTCTATTTACATTGCGACTGCTTTATCTCAGGTAGAAGAAAAGGCGAAAACTCAGGGGCTGATTCCCGACTGAAATGAGCACCTCACCAGCGCTCTGTTCCCACACACTGTTTCCCGTGGAGTGCAGCCAAAATGCAGGAGTTCCCTAGATGCTGGGAGACCTATGAATTTCTTGGATTCGTGAATAAAGGACAGGTCTTCTGACGATTCTGCTTTGTGAAGCTGATGTTAAAGTCGTCTTCTTCATGCGAACTATGCTAGCAGAAATGCTGAAGCAGCAATGACTTGGCCCATAGGACTGAGGAGAGTACGATTTGTAAACTCTAACAGATGCCCAGAGCACACTCACAGGGAATTTTCAAGCACCAGTGATAATGTCACTTCAGGTTCCATCCTCCTCCTGTCTCACATACATCGCAGGCAGAGATTTAGTGGCCTTGGATTATTAAGTCCTGTTTCCAGACCTGGTCCTGAGCACTGCCTTTCATCTCTCCTTGCTGGAGGCCTGTTGAAAAAAGTACAGGCTCAATATTTTTACAGAGGGGAAGATTGCACACTGGGGATTTGGGTTTGTTTCTTTTCACTTTCCTTGAACTTAAAAATACCTACTGGGATTTTGTTCCCAGTTTCGAAACAAAACAACCTCTCTTAAGAGAGACCAAGCATGAGAAATGTGAGGTCAAATACTCAATGGAAGTGTCCTAAGCAAACTTGTAATGACAGTGGATGCTGTTGTGCAACCTCACCTTGGTGGTGGCTGATTTCTGCTATCATAACACACTGAAATACATGCAACTGGGAGAAAATACACTGAATATTAGAAGCTAAGGGAGCCTTTTCAACACCCACTATGTGCCAGAGCTTTTGAAAAATAGTTTGAACAGGTGATTAAATCTATGCTTTTCTAAAATAGTTTAGAAAGGAGTTGCTATGGTATGTTCTATCTCCTTAAAGGTGGTTTGTTTAATTCGGGGGATACCATCACACGCTGTCAGTGCCCGAGAGCCTGGAGTCAGAGGTGTGCACTGCTTGACCCTGACATTCAGGGAGTTGCTGCAAACCAACATGTGCTAAAAAGGGTCTCTGAATTGACTGCCTGTGAATTACTCCCTGATACCTTCGCAGGCTGTCCTCACCCCATGGTGAGCGTGATGCCGCCTGCCCCTGGTGAGGGTGGTCAACGTGCCTCCAATCTCCCTGGATAAGAGCACGTTGCCAGGGCCTGCAAGGCACTAGCCGGCCACAATGGCCCCCAGCAGCCCTGCCCAGGGCCTCCACCGCTGCCCAAGGCCCCACCTCAGCCCAGCCCAGCCTCTGGGACCAAGCTGCCCTGGCTCCTCTCTGCTCCCCACCCGGAGGGCAGAAGCGCGGTGGTGCCCATGGGCTCCTGTTCCCACAGGAGCTGGTGAGACCCAAATTCATTTGCACTGCCTCAGCGCATGTTGGCTCAGTGAGCAGGACCGGCACACAGAGAGAACTGTGCTGGCGGCAGCGACGGCTGTGGTTTGGTTGCTGTGTGTCCTTCGAGGGACGGGGCAGGTGGAAGTCTCAAGCCCCGCATGCTGGCTGCAGTGCCCCAAGCGCTGTCTGTGTGCGCTTCGGCGGCTGTGAAGCCACCTACAGTTTCATCCTGTGGTCCAAACATGTCACAGAGCTGCTCCCTCATCATTAGCAGACATTAGAGCTCCTCCCTATGCCCGTATCAGTTCATGGTGACTGGTTCTTAGTGACTGGCCATTTATGGGAAAATATGTGCTTTTGAGAGTAAGAGCTTTTGCCATGGTAGCGCTCTGCCCACGCAGACAGGGCTGCTCTTGCCAGCTTCCAGCCTTGGCCCTGCGTACATGATTTAGCCTTTGGAAAAGAAGAGGCAGTCGGCGCATCCTGTGTGTGTTTGGAGAAGAATGCGCAGCATCTTGTGAAAATGATTTATTGCATGTGTTGAGCACCAAGAATGTCAGGCAGGCACAGCACTGAGGGCTCCCCATGGGATCAACCTGTGCTTTCCTTGCCGTCATTGCTGGGGGCAGTTCTGAGCAACCACCATCAAATAGTCATGGCTGTGAGGAGCACAGTATCAAGAAAAAGCCTAGGATTTCCGTTCTTTTCCTTCCACTCTTTGTCAGCTTCTAGGACCAGATTGTCCTGAGGCTCTGATTACCTTCCTTCCAGCTCCCCTCTTTGCTGTTTTCACACTGCTGCAATTTCAGTTCTGTATTTTGTCACATGTAGGACAGACCTGCCTCAATATTATGATATCTAAGGAGAGGGTGTAGAGAAGGCAGTCAGGCTGTTCTCTGACACGCAGAGTGGTAGGATGCCAGGCAACAGATTCGAGCTGCCAAACACCAAACTCTGATTAGATAGAAAGGATTTTTTTCCCCCGAATATTTAATACAAAGACCGGCTGTTGGAGCACTGCTTGGTCTGAAGAAGATTTTAATTTCAGGTTTGGTTTGCCTTCTGCTCAACTAACAGAAGCCACATGTAAGTACAGACATGTAGCTTTCAGCATGTATTTCTCCTTCCTGTACTGTCTGAGGACAGGTGGGAGCAGGCAAGGTGAGCTGGGCAAGGCCTGTGGACCTTAGAATCTACAGTCAACCTGGAAAACTGGACCTCCAGGAACACCTTCCTTCTTGGTGGAAGTGGATTAATTGAGAGGAGCGCAGCGAAGTTCAGATGGCTTGCCCAGAACTGATTTTAACCTGGAATAAGAGAAATAAAAACTGGGAATAGTTCCCCATCGGTGATCCAGCACCGCGAACTACACAGGAGACAGTTGTACTGCACCGCACAGGTTAGAAGCTGATGAGCTTGTGCACTCTGAGCTCATTCGCATTTGAGCTGTGTGTTGGGGCACCTGAGCTGTATGATAAATAACAACGACATGTTGACCGTGACTGCAGACCCCACCATTTCTGTGAGGAGCGTATGTGAATTTCTGTGAGATACATGATGTGTGTTTGCGTCTGCATGCAGCATGTGTTTTGGGACGGGTGTGTTTACAGATGTTTTTGGCCCACTTACGATATCTTTGGCAAGAGGCAGTTCTGTGAATTTGAACCAAGCCAAACACACCTCTGAGGTCATTGCTGCCATGACATCACCACCTAGGCATAATAACGTTCAGGACCTTTGAAGACTCCCTTTGTGTTTTTTTAACATTTTTAACATTTGAAGCTGATCCAGAGCAATTAGAATCCACCAAAGGAACAAACAGAAATCCTTTTCAAACCAGAGCCCTAACAGCTAAGCATGAAGGTTGCATGCAGGGGTTAAGGCAAAGTGTGTGTTGCTCTGGTCTGATTTTTCAGAAGGACTCCAGGCTCATGAAGTCAGTGTAAATATCAGATTACCATGATCCTCTGGAATTTTGAGTACAGCCTCCTGCTCGGTCACTATTTCTATGTTTTCACTCTCTGCAAAATTTTGATGAACAAGCTTGATTTTTTTTCTCTGTTTTGGCTTCAAAAGAGCTGATTTTATCTATCTTTATTTATCAACCTTCTTGGCACATGCCAACTGTTTTTCAGGGACTTTGCTTGGAGAGGGGTCCAATCTTAAACGTCGGGATGTTAGCACCCCAGGATTCTGGGGGTCAGCTGCACCCTGGTCCAAGCCATGTGGACCAGGGCAACTCCAACCCAAGTCTTTTTTTTTTTTTTTTTCTTAAAAAAAACCTACACGAAACAAAGCCTTCAACTGCAAAGTGTCAAAGTCATATGGAAGAGTGTGGTTGGAAGACTACTGCGATGAAAGAGGAAGCTTTTGTTTTCCCTGTGGTAACACTGGTACATGTGAATACATTTGGTAAGAAGAAGATGGCTCATTGACTCAAAAATCAGGAGAAACATTTCCTGAGGGTTTGTTCCATAATGACCTTCAAACCACCAGTGCTACAGCGACTCTGAAGTCTCTCTATTCGCTCAAAAGAGCTTTGAAAAGATGCAATGTTTATTTGTTTGAAGGGATGGACAGCTCTTGCTGAACCTCGGCACCCTCCCCAGGCTGTAATACCACAATTTTTCTGCTTTGGAAAAGGGTACTGGATATAGAGTGTTAACAGAGTAAATTAACAGTGTAGTCCATGGGATTGGAAAAGGTGGTCAGAGCATCCGGGATGGGGTGTCCTGTTTGGCAGCGCGGTGCAGGCGCTGCATCCATCTCTGTGCCACCCACAGACATTCTGCCTCACATCTTCCCTTTGCAATCCTCTCACACACACCCTCTGCTCCCAGTTTTTTTCAACCAGCCTCTCCCTTTACAGCCGTGCACAGCCTCTTTCATCCTGTTCCTTGCCACCACCCACCCACCCACTCTCTCTCAAATACTTTCTTCTCCTCTGGTTTTCGTGCAGACGCATCCCCTCTTTACCCTGTCTAGCACAACATGCCCTCTTGCCTGACACACAGACACCCTCCCTCTCCAGAGCATATGCAGAGCAGAGGCATTTCCTTTTATTGTCCATACTGCCCCTGCAACCCCACCCATCTCCCATTTATTCACTGCAATAACACATTTGGAGTGGAAGCAGTCCTGCTGAGAGCAGCCACACAGACAACACAGGAGAGCCAAGTCTTTGCCCAAAATCGCTCCTACTTGTAGACTACTGCTTCCTGCCGGCACACCCAGAGGAAGAGGCATGCTCAGGCTTGGGAGATGCGGTGGCAAGATGTCCTTCGCTGCTCCAGGATTGTGAAAGTGTTCGCAAAGCCCCTCTCTCCTCTTTGCCAGCACAAATCTGGCACAGGCAGCTTCAACAGTGAGTTTTCCAGCACACGCTTTCCTGTGACACCTACCTCGTCTGCAAAATGCGTGAGTGTGGAGGGGAACAGAATAACCTGGGAGTGCCTTAGTGGGTAGTAAAGCATGTTGAGCGTGATGGCGAAAGGGCTGGAGAGGACCAGGAGTGAGGGAGACCATCTGAGACCACCAGCTTATGTTACACAGGTCACAGGCAGAACAGCTTGAGTGCAGTCAAAGTAACACCAGCCTGTGCAATCTACGGAACTGACCCCAAAAAGCAAATCTTCGGGGGGCCTAGATGACAAAACCCCCCAGAAATAAGATCATAAGCAGGACACTGCCCATATAAACCATCTCTTCCTTAAAAAGGCAGATTTGGAGGCACAGAGCATTTCTATAGTATGATAAGATGCAGCCTACAGGACGATACTGGATTAGAAGAGATTTCCAGCAGTGTCTCTGAGCTCCTTCCCTCAGGACTCCTCCATGAAGACCTTCTGTGCCAGTCATCAGCTGGGAACACTTTTGGGTCTCCACCACTGTCCGCCCGTGAGCAGCCAAACACAAATTGGGGACCGCTATTTACAACAGAGCTCCTCCTCTCCCTCACAGCAGATCCACGTTTTCCCTTACTCCTCCTCATCCCGAATGACCCCAGACCTCGCCACTGCAGTGGCAACTCCAAAGACAGCCCAAGTGAAAAGCACTTAAGACCCAGCGCTCTTCGCTTTGCCCTTAGTGTCGGTGTATTTTTATTAGCAAGGTGCACCTTGCCTTTGAAGGATCAGTGATGCTGTACAGGGTCCAAGGACCCACTGAAAACAGTGCTTCATCGTGTCAGGGGCTGTATACACAGTTAGGGAAACATAGTCCCTATCCCAAAGAGTTCAGGCTCTAGCACGGTGGTAAGACCGAGAGATGCCCTGGTAGCACAGCCACTGTGAGCTGGCGTACACAGCCACTCACACGCCTCATCTCGGTGTAAAATATATGTGCTTTTTTTTCTGGATTAAGTTGGGATGAGATCCCCTGCTGGGAGTACCGTGCAAACCTTGTGTCAGGACTGCTTCTTCTGGCAGTGAAGCCAGCTTATGCCAGTGTAAAGAGACTGAAAATACAGGCAAAGGGTAGGATGGGAGCCAAAACCCCCGGGTGGTCAGTGCCAAGGCTGGGAGTGTAACAGCCCTTGCTGCTAACTCCTCTTCCAGGGCCATAGCCACTCACTCAAGCTTGTTATAGAAGTACAGAAGACAAATGCAGCAGGGAAGCTGCAGAATCTGAAGACACCACATGTCTGTCTCACCAATCTCTTCTCCCCCTCCTTTGGCTTGATACATTTGGCAAGGGATTAACTGCCAGATGAGACAAAGAAAGAGGCACCCACCACCCCCTCCACCACTCCCTTCATCTTCCCTTCACTGTTTACAGCCCTTCCTGAACTTGAGGACAGCAGCAGCAGGAGCGAAAGGCATGGAATGAAACCATCCCCAGTCCTCAGCTTGCTGTGACTGCCTGAGAGTGATGAGGACGATAGGCGTGTGGCAAACCTGATTGTTGCCTGGAGATGGTTTTAATACAGAAACTTGGCGTCAGGATCAGTTCCAGGACATTAACATCTCTTTGAGCTGCCTACAATAATGAAAGATGAAAAGGGGCTGGTGGGTGATGGGGAGGGCAGAAGGAGCAAGACGAGTGGTTGTGAACTTTGAGAGATGCTCGATGCTGTTTTCTGGAAATGCCTGACAACCCCAGCGCAGTTAGAACTGCTGACTGTCTTTGCCAGGGACTGTCATTGCCAGAACTTCGTTCAGGGTTTAGTTCATTAGGATCTTAATTACTTTTGGGTTACATGTTAAAAGAAACTCTGCTAGCAAGGGCTCTTCCCACACAGACAGATGAGAGGCCAACATTTGTCCAGCCAAAACTAATGAATTTTATGAAAATTCAATGAAAATTTTCAAGTACTCAGATGTATAACCTCCCAGTGCCTAGACCTCATTTCAACTTACAACTTGCCAGACTTTCCCTCCCGCTCCATTACTTGAGGAGTGAATAAATGTAGCTCTGAACAAAGAAAGTGTTAAGAAAAGTTGCTCTTGCAGCGTTTCCGGCCATAGTAACATCAGGAAACCTTCCAGAACTCACGGCAGAGCTTTTGACTCTCATGAGCTTTTTTGGTCCAGTTCTTCACACTCACAACTTTGTGCAGGTCTGGAGTTAGCCATGGAGTAGCTCCATCTTCAGATAAAGCTCCCTCTGGCCCTGGCATTCAACTCAGTCTTCAAAAGCCCTCTCTGGGGCTATTGATTTGTCCCTTCTCTAGGAGGACCTCTCAGCTTTGCTGAGAGCGGTTCCACTTTTAATAAATAATGAAATGCTTGTTAAAGTGGGGACTCTTGTGCCCATTTTTTTTATATCCTCTTTAGTATTAAAAATGTGATGGCAAGGGGTCACAGGAACTCTCTTTTTAAGTGTGCAGACCTGCCAAGTCGACTGACCTTGGAGTCTCACTGGGTATAATTCATTAAAATTCATCAAAGCACAGTTTCCAGGTGAATTAGAGCTTTCTCTTTTGTGTTGTGATGGAATTGTGTGTTTTTCATGCTCTAAATAAGCAAAGCTATCTCTTTACACCCCCTCCCATCTCACATAAAGATACATTTAGACTTTATTGTGAAGTGCTTTGCAATTGTTGGGTGAAAAGTTCGAAGTGCCAAGTACCACACTGCTACTACTATCAGTTTGGTCCCCTAACAAGGATGTTGTGATGTGCATATTTTGAGTGCGTAATCTTATCGTAAGGATGAACTGGTCTCAATCTTTTCTTTCGGCATGTTCGACTCCAGACTTCCCTTTAACATCTGACATATGGGTTTTATTGTTCAACTGACTTTCTTCTTGTACAAACATCCTGACTGAGGCACATGAAAAGGGAGGAGGGGAGACATTCCTCTCCATGTATGTTTGAGTTTCTCCGTCTTCTTGCTATGTGGTCCCAGAACACGTGGAGGTCCCTGCATATTTATAAGCTCTTTGTTTCCCAGTTTCCAAGGCCAGATGGCATATTCTGATGTTTTGTGGTGCTTTTATCTCCAGACCCTGACCTTGTTACAAGCTGGGATGAGATGTCCTCTCCACAGCAGTGTGCAGCTAAGAGACATCTTACTAGTTACCCCTGTGGTAATAGAACAAGTTGCACCAGAAACAAAGGAAGAACAGATTCTGGCAAGGCACTTTTCTTGCACTAGTCTGTCACAGAGTGCTTCTCTAGTCATCTTTGCATTAGATCTGGTAATATGCATCTTGGTTACAGTTACGGCAAAACTAATGGATTTGTTGGTTAAAGCCAAGTCCATTGGACTGCGTGTGTTCACAGCTGCCTTCCACTGGACATTGGACTTGGTCCTTTGTGCCTTGTTAGCTAAACAAATCGGTAGGTGATCCCATCTGGTTTTGACATCACCTTTATTATTAATCACTTTATTACTAATTGGATTGTTATAATACCACAGTGTTAAATTTTACATAAGCACAAAGCAAGACATGGTCCCTCTTAATCTCATGCAAGACAAAGAGGAAGAGTAGAAGTGGCAGAGTTCATTCAGTTCATGGACAAACCTTTTCGAAAAAATTGCTGCAAACTCTATATGATGAAAAACATGAGTTTGGCTGGAGTACATAAACCAGCTTTAGTTTCTGCTAATGTGAAGGGAGTAGGAGAACGTATCCACTTGTCAGCACAAGGTTTTGTCTGAGATTGTAAAGTATCATCATAAATATTTTTTTTAAGAGAACAATAAGATCCATGATCCACAGGGCAAGAGAATTCTTGTTTCTCTTTCAGTGACAATCATCTGCTATGTTATCTATTATGTCAAATAACGGATGAACTAGATTATATCCTTTTCTGAAATGAAAACAGCATTAACATCTCCCTGTTCAATGCAGGTCCTCAAGTTTTTAAACCTGTAGAAACTTCATTACCTTAAAATGACAAAACTCAAAAAAAGGCTGGCTGAAACTTTTCCAAAGATTAAGAAAAAATTAACATATTCGGGGTTTATAGTAAAAACTTTGGTTTTAGTAAAACAAAGTAGTCAAAATGAACCTAGGAATACATTTGAGGTCTCTAAGGAACAACAGACAAGATCCCCTTTACCACTCAAAAAAGACGGACTCTGTGGGAAGTCTGTTAGGTGCCTCTGCATGAAATGATTATCCGCTGGTTTCTTTCATCTCAGTCTTATTGAAGTTTCCCTAGGAGTAAGACCCATGGAGAGAGAATATTCAGTTTATAGTTTTTGGCCATGTTTTATGATGTACTACAATTTCAGAGCATTTAATCTCCATAAGAAGCCTGTTCTTCTTTACTGCCCAAGTCCTCCAACAGTAGATACTCTATAGGCTATACTGCAGTGTATTTCTGGTGTGGTGAAACTGATGCATCTTTGCAAGTGCAATTGGTTCCACAGGTATTGCTCGTGTGGCTTTGTCAGTCAGGGTCTGTATTCATGCCCGTCATAGCTGGGTTGCCACAAAAAGCCCAAGCAAAAGAACTGGAAACCACTCAACCCCTGGTAGCAAGATGGCATACGCAGACTTCAGCCACCTCCCTCCTAGCCTCTAGTTCTTGCTGCTACCGTGAGACACAGGTGTACATAAACTGATGTGGTACAGGAGCTGGGTGGGAAGGCCAGTGCTAACACTGGTGATCAGTTACCCAAGAAAAAGCTATATGGTCCTCAAACCTGGACCAGAAGTGCACATGTCACCATAGATAAGCAAACTGCTTTGAAATGGCAGACAGCTAGTGAGCTTGTTTATATAGCAAACGGCACTTTTCCATGTTCACGTTCAGGGGCAGCTAAAGATCACGAAGTTCTCTTCACCAAGCAGATATAAAGGCACCACTTTCCAGAGAATCCTACGTGGCCTGTACCCATGATACCGACGTTTATTTGATATGATCTGGATTATCGTTCCAATTTTACAAAGGGAATTTGTTACTTGTAATGCATTACTATATAAGCTCTGAAGATGCTAAGGCTCTTCCTGGCACTCATGCAGCAATTACAGTGGAAGGATATGTCAGGACGTGTCTTCTCATGTGTTGAAGACTGAAAATGTGGACTATGGAACAAATCTGGCTGAGATTAATGATCATGCCTTTACCTACCACAGGGCTAACATTTTTTCTTTTTGAGTTCTCCTGTCCCCGACAAAACAGCGCAGTGAGATTCAATGCTATTGGTTTAGAAGCTAAAGAAACAAAATTGAAAGAAGACAGTGCTGCCAAAAATTAATCATTAAAAATGTTCAAAGTCTAAATGTTTTGGCAAAAGCCTTTCTTGGTACTCATTTGCCATTCAAGCTGTTGAAAAAGTTGTCCTGGAAATAAACATGTTTAGGATTAGGTAATTTTCTGTTAGGTAATAGGGCTGCTGGTATGTACAAGCCTACAGCAAATTTTCTACACAAGTGTAGCCTGCAAGACAGAAAGAGACATACGTGTCCCTCTGGGTCACTAAATGGCTCAGATGATTCCTTATTGCAAGGACTCTCCTGTACCTCCCATGCCTTCCGCATGCTAAAACAGACAATAATCTCATCCTCTTTTGGATAATTTCTGAGACGGCACTGAGATGGACAATTTCTGTTCCGCACCTGCAGAACAAAACGTGCAACCCCATGAACAGTCAGGGAGGCTGCTGGAACCGCATGGGTGCAAGAGGTATGTGGCATGGTGGCCGCTGGTGCTTGTTTCCGCTGTTTTTCTAGCTCAGAACTGGGCTGGGTTTCCTGATCCTCTTGCTCTAAGCAGTCAGCTATTTATTTCCAAGCTTTGTCATTAATTCCAGCTGGAAACCTGCTGGCATGGCCCATGAAAAAGTAATTTCACAGCTGTCCAGCAGTCTCTTCCAGGAGAGAGAGGTAAGTGATGGCTGCGATAAAAACCACCCTTTAGATCTCAGCTCTGTGAATTCAGCCAGCTTACGTTCTATAGCGTTAATGAGTTGAGAAGGCTAAAATTATGTTTTTATGTGCATGCCAAATGGCTGGAATGTGACAATAGTGGAAAATAGCACTGTTAAAGCAAAAAGCATAAGTGCAGCAAGTCAGAATGAAGTCAATAATTTGAATGACATTTGTGATGCAGGCCTTTGGTTCATCCCGATCACACAATACTTTTGCAAGTCCTAGGGCAGTAACATTAGCGCCTTTCATGGCAGCTTGTTGGTGCAGACTTTGGCCCCGCAGTCCTTGCCTGGGAATTTGCTCCAGTACAGAATGGCTCTTCCTCCCCGGGCTGAGCTGGGGTGTGCCGTCACTGCACACGTAACCGGTCTATTCCTCCCAGCTCAACACCTTTTACTAGTGGGTGAAAGGACTCCTGAACAGCTTTTTTTCCCAGCTGCTGGAAGAATTACTGATTTGGCACTGCAAAGACTTGCCAGGATCAAACCAGGAGGCCTCAGTACTCCCGCACCGTGCATTTTCGGACAGTTTAAGTCTTAAGATAGATTCGTATTTCCAAGAATTCTGAAAATTTTTGAGATTATGAGGAAGTAACATGAAAAAAGCATCAGGAAGGTTTAAAAGCAGAGAGAGAAAATATTTTGGTCCTATGCCAGTTCAATATGATTAATGGATTCTCCTAGAACAGCTTTCCAAGATCTGTTTTGCTACAGGACTGGTAGGGATGGATTCTTGCAGAAATAAATGCTAGGTAGTTATAAAAATAGCCCTTATTGTCAGTTTTAGCCACTGCTTGTAACACCTAGGCCCCGAACAGTACTTTTCACCAAATCGTCGAGAAGGAGGGAAGAATTGTTACCCATGCTTCACAGAGCAGGGTGGCTAAGGCCTGGGGAGCTGAAACGCGGGGCTGTGGTTGCAAAGGAAGCCAGGGGCACACTCCCAGGGCAGCGCTGCTTTCCTTGGGCTGCAGGGAAGGCAGCCCTGGCTCACGCTCAGCTGTGGTCCTCAGCACGCAGAGACGCATGAGTGTGCGTGTGTACGCTGCACGCTGCCCTGCCTGCAAGAAACTACCTACTAGTGACCTAGGTGCCCAGTCTTCCCTGAAAGAGCTTATTTAACGTCCAGGTGGGAGAGTACAGCGAAGGCGTGGAAAAGAATATAGCAAAGCCAGGCTTTCAGGTTTCCACCTTTTAAGGGATCAAAACACAAGGGAAGGTGTCAGAAGTCAATTTGCTTTGGCAGAGAGAGGGGGGGAAAAAGCTCCTGTGGCCTGGCTGGGAGCCAGAGGATTTTGCTGGTCACAGCCAGGGTGATGCTGTGGACCGAGGAACAGAAAAACATCTGTGCATGTGTCTCTGGTCCCAGTGCCCTGGCTCTCAGTGCAGCTGGGGAGGGTTGAAGGTGGTGCTGGCGGGGGCATGGCGTGAGAAGGACGCACCAGCTTGTGGTGCCACCGCAGGTCCTGGCTCATGTCCTGCCGTGCNGAAAAACATCTGTGCGTGTGTCTCTGGTCCCAGTGCCCTGGCTCTCAGTGCGGCTGGGGAGGGTTGAAGGTGGTGCTGGCGGGGGCATGGCGTGAGAAGGACGCACCAGCTTGTGGTGCCACCGCAGGTCCTGGCTCATGTTCTGCCGTGCAGACGCACGGGGAATTCCTTTCCTCTTGCTTCAGGATGTGTATGTGTGCACACTCTGTGTGTGTGTGTGGGGGGGGGGAATGGGGGGTGCTGGAGAAAAAAAAGACACCATTCAGTTAAATAACCTTGTTGGCATTAACCCGTACCTACCTGGCTTTTTCTGCCCAGCTTGACAAAGGAGCTCTCTGAGGGATGGGTAAGGGAAAATCCCATTCCTCTGCGCAGGGAAGCACACAGACCTCTTTGGATGGAAGTTCTTAGTAAGCCCTCAGTCCCTCTTTCTTAGTTTGTATCCGCCCCTCAGTTTCACTCTGTTTCTGAATTTCCACATTCTGGACAGTCCTGAAAAATCCTGAACACCGTAAGGAGGCTCGTGTCAGGGGCTTCCCGTTCTCACCGGGTGAAACTCGCCATCCTGCAGGAGACTTTCAAAGTTTTCATCTAAACTGGAAGTGAAAGGTGCATCTGCCCAGGCTCCTTAAGCAGTAAAATACGATCGTGGTGTTGAGAGGTCAGTCCATGCCAAGCCCTCCCAACCCAAACCTCTAGCAAAAACTCCAGCTCTGCTCACTGACATACCTGTCTTCAGCTGATTTTATTTTGGTGGGGTGATGGAGGCCAGAATAGAAAACAAGACCAATCTTAGTTTAGAGGAGATGGAAATCCTGCTGTCATCTAACAAGGTGGAGAAGGCATCTCCCGACCTGTAGTTCCTGTTTCTGGGTCCTACATATGGAAATTGTTACTCCGAGATATTACAAATAATTACTTAGTGACACTGGAATTCCTCTGCACGGTATCACACCCATGTTAACGCTCCTTCCACCATGCTGCACTGAACTGGTTGTGTTGAGGACATCACTCAGGCATGACGAGTCTCCTGTTGGAAGGCTTAGTCTGCCGTCTGCTGCCTGTGATTGTTGTTCTGAGGAAATGGGCTGTATGCAGGAGAGTTAGTCACGGTCCTTTGAATCGGGTGGAGGAGATTTGCAAAGCTGTCTAACCCTTAGAAGCATCACTGGGGACCAGATTGGCCAAAGTGTGATCAAAGCGCTTCCCTTAGCCGGCTCCTGCCTTGGACGGTCGCTTATTGGGGTGCTAAAAACCCCTCGTAGGAAAATGATAGATGCTTAGAAATGGTCCTGATCTCCTTCCAACAACCTGGTAATCCGCCTGTGACCTCACTCACTCTGTAACAGGGCATGAAAGAGTTTGAAGATTTTAATCTTTCCCTCTAACACCCTTGTCCTGCGTGCTTCCAAAGGTGGAGTAGCTTTGAGAGCTCTCCAGGAAGCTGGAAGTCCCCAGAGGATTTCTACGAAGATGCTCAGGTTTAATGACCACATATCAAAGATTGCCATCATCCCTCCTCGAACACTGAGGCCCATTGTGCTCGTAGCAAATAGAAGTCCATCCCCGTGCAAGTCCTGGGGCACTGTGAGGTACAGGGTGTGCTTATCAGACAGGTAAGAGCACCAGGGCTAACGAGCACTGGAACAGCTTGTGGCAAGATGGTCGTGTTATTACCCTTCCTCATTACGTCGGCATTTGGATGGAATGAGCAGTTCTTCTGCTGTCCATATTCCCAAGGACTTTATGGGATCGTCGTGGGGCACTGTAGAGTTAATAGACATTAGTTAGGAATAAAACAATCTCAGCAACGGATTTTTATGGGTCCCATGACAAATTTACAAAAACAATAACATATTTGTTCTGTTTTCTTACTTTTATGCACCAAGGCCAAATCATTTCAGAAATGAAACAAGACAAAATGAAACCGAACCAAACCAAATTTCTTTTTCTTCTGGTTTATTTACAGTTAAAAACAAACAAAAAGCCCCTATTGCATGTTTCTATTTTTTTTTCAAATTAACCTTAGATAGATTGAAATTAAACTATTAAATGATAAAAAACAACCGTCCTTTGACTTCTCACAGTTTTTCAGGTTTTGTGGCTGAATACATTGGATATAGGAGGCTTTGGTTGCTGGAAATATTGGGGGCATTTGGTTTGAACAAGCATTCCTAGTTTGCTCAGGGTTGCTGATTCTTTCTGCCTGTCTTCACTGGCGAACCAATGCTTGCTGATAAGGAGGAAAACAGAGGAGAAGAGAGACATAAACTCCAAGGACTTTGGCTTCCATTTGGCCTTTAGGACTTTGAGTGGAGGTGCTCAGCACCTTGGCAAATATGGCTCACATCTAGTGCTTGGAAAGAAATGGTGAGGAGGGGGAAAACAGAGCTCGGGACGTCAGCGCTGAGCTGGGCTGCACTGGCAGCTCTGACAGGAGCGCAGTTTGTTCAAGGGACAGACAACGTGGGAATCTGTCTGAAACCCTCCCACGCTCCGCCCCTGGAGCTCATGGGCATGAGAAGACCGACATCTGACTGCAGCGTGTGGGGGCACTGGGGACGGGGAACCTTTTGAGGAGAAGCAAATGTTTATTCTGTTCTGTTGTTGAAAGCCCATCCATTGGTTCACAGTGGATGGCCAAGGCTGCCTATGAGGCTGGGAAGGGAGACGGTATTGCCTAAGCTGTTGCCAGGGAACAATGGGAGGAAATATGAACTTGGAGAACGACACGGACAGGGGGTTGTGGCGAGAGGATGTGAGCACGATGGTGGATGGTGCCGGGGGAGCGGATGTGACAAACTGCACACTGCTGCTGGACCCAGCTCTCAGCCTCCTGATTTCGCTGTCTCAACAACCTCCAGAAAGAAGGTGAGGGACATATCCAGGCCCTCTCCCTGCAGAGAGCTGCCAGAGCAGCTTGTTCACAGTGGGGGTCGGTGGGATCCCCTCCCAGCTGAACTGCCCTCCGGTTACTCTGTCAGCACTGGCATGCCTCTGAGGACAAGGTGCCCGCTCTGTCACACAGAGCAGTTTCTCATGTGCTCCAGAATATGCGTGAGAAACGTGTTTTAAGGGACCCAGTTCTGTGAAGCTCTCCTGTAGAAACTGCCCATTTCCAGGCTGCCTGCTGACGATGTGTTTACGTTAATGACGGCACACAGATGAGGGCAAGGCTTCAGGCAGTGGAGGCATGAGGTGCACATTGCACTGCCTCATCCTCACTGCTTGACCCTTGTCCTGTGGTTTGCACCCGACCATAGGGAATGAACTCCTCTGCCTCTTTTGTCACCTGGTCCTGTTCCTTGCCTCTTGGAGGAAATGGCACTCACCTGCCTGCGTGAGGGATGATTCACGTCACTATCAGTCCCAGAAAATGAGATAGGAGGTTATTCACTGACAGGAGGTTATTCACTGCTTCATCTGGAAGAAGGACCAATGGCCACCAGTCTGTGGGCAGCCAGCATATCATTCTCTACCTTTTACCCTCCAGACTTTGCTACTGGGAAGCACCCGGTGCTGATCTTTTATATGAAAGCTCCAGCAAGGTTGCCTGAGCTTGGAGCGTGGTGGGACCATTCCTAGGAGTGACAGGAAAAGATGCAGTCTGCAGAGACTGCAGTTTCTTCTCCAGTTAAACCAATCATTTTCCACTATGATTTCATTCATCAAACCCATAAATAAACAGAAAAGGATAATGAAAACCCCTCAGAAATGAGGGAATGAAACAGCATCTGTGATTTTGGACTGTCTTCCTGATGGAAAGGCTTGTGCTAACAGATCAAGGTAGAAGTTGAGCATATGGGTTTCCAGCTTAGGGTTGATTCAATTTTGCTATCTCTGTGAAAGAGAAAAACTTTGTTCCAGAGCCCAAAGCAATCTGGCCAGATTAGGAATTGTTACTGCATTTCTAGGCAGAGCAAAGGAGAATTAATAGATCTTTAGCACTTGAAAGTACATACAAGTGTGGTTCACTATATGAGTATAAAACCAACCTTAATTGTATGAGAACTGTCAAAATGTTTATAAACTTTTAGTGACGTGACCCAAATCCTGCTTGGGAAGCCTCAGATTCTCCTGTACACATAACAAAGGTATGTTAGGGTAAACAAACCAGTAAAGAGGGCACAGAAAATGTTAAACAGACTCGATGTACATGTTCTTGGCCACAGTCAGTTTTGGGCTTGTGTGTCACTTTTCATGCACCTGAATACTTGGGTGCCAGGGCTGCACTGAACTGCAGCCCCATGAGCCCTGCTTTGTTCCCGTTTGTTCCTTCCTGCAAGCCGCCCATGGATGGGGATGCCAGACACGAAGAATTTGGGAGAGGACCAACTTTGTTCTCAGAAGACATACAAACTGCCCGCATCTGGCAAATTAATCCAACTTCACTGTACAGTATTTTAGCACCCGTCATCAGACGCAGCAGCAGCAGACCTGAGTGGATCTGAATAGTCGCTTTCGCGGTTCCTCTTGTGTTTGGTGAGGGAACACAAGGCAACAGACTTCCTTTAGTGGTGTTTTTAATCTTAAAATTATTCTCTCAGAAACAGCATTTTTGCATTTTGTTTACATACATGCAAATAGTATTTGATTTTCCAAATTAGTTGGTACTTTTCTTTTGTGGATCACAGCACTTGACAAAGGATGGAGCACATCTCAGTTTGCGCTGTACAAGTGAGAAGCTGGATGAGTGCCCTCTCTTGAGAAAAAAGATGAATGAGAGTGTCTTTGAGGTCTCAGAAAGCCTTGCCCTGAAAGGTAAAGATTTCCAAGTGCTCTCCACCAGAGCCATTCCTAGCTCATTCACGCTCTGACCGCAGTCCTGACTGCTCACACAGCCGTGTTGAAACAGTGCAACGCTACCTCAGCTGCAAGCCCCACCGATGAGCGTGGTCCTGTCAACAGTAATGTTATCTCAGGTCCTGGCTCACTGCGCTCTTCAACTGTGGCACTTAGCTGCTGCTCCGTTTCTTGATGCAGACCCAGCACTTGTGCCAACACACCTCGTTGCAGAGCTACAGTGCTAACTTTTATCCACCATGCCAAATTAAAGAGTGGCTGAAAGCCGTGAGTAAGCTCTCCACAAACACCCAGATGAGACCTACACTAGCATTGAACTTGAACAAAGCAAGTACTGAAGAGGAGCTTGTGCTCTCGTTGCTAACACTTTGGCACACTTTTCAATACTAAAAACTGTACTTGTGGTTGAAGATACAACAAATGCCAAAATGACTGACAGCTTTGGGGACACACGGGGTAGTACAGCCCATGAAAAACTCCTATGGCATGCTCATTCTAAGGAAGGCAGAACACTGAACAGAGTGTGTTGTGTCCTGTGCCTGTGAGACATTCATCCATCCATCTCACTCTTTTGCTGAAAAAGCAGTGATTCAGCCAGGGAGGATCTGGAAAAGAACAATTTGCTGACTGGGGATTTTAAGGGAAAAGCATATGTGAAGGAATAAAAAAGGATTGAACTGGGAGATCACAATACGTATAATCCTGTCCTCTGTCTAGTTCATGCAGCACACCAGAAAAATTTGAAAGTCTAAGCACTCAGGTGGAAAGGGAATTATTTGTAACAGTCCAGTAGGACACATCTAGGAGACGTATGTTGCAAAAACAAAAAGAAAGGAAGAATCTCAGAAAAAAATTCTTGATACTGAGATGTGTTAGGCTGTTAATTGTTTCCTGAAAAGAATTGGTGGAAGCTTCATCACCTGGGAAATTCAAAACTTTTCTTGAGCAAACAATGCAAACTGTCCCATAGGAACCAGTTCTGTGCTATCCAAGCAAAAGACCCATCAGCAGGTCTTTTCTATATTTAATTTCTGTGGTGCATTTATGGAATCCTGCCCACGTGCCAAACCACAGGAAAATCTTTACACATTCCTAATTTAAGGAGTCCTTGCTGCAAAGCCCCAAAGCCTCAAGCTGTCCAATTTAGATTCCAGCAGCAGCGTAGGATTTGCTCAGTGTTGAAAACTGTTGGCTCCGCGATTATTTTCCATTCATGAGTAAAAAATCCCACGTAGAGGTACAGTTTGGGGAGAAAATGGGTGTTGGCCTTTTTGGATTGACTACCACTGGGGCAGAAGCAACCTGGTTAAAGGCTGAAAGAAGCAAATTGACAGGTACGTCATGCACACATAGAAAATGCGTAGCTCAGTTTCCCTTGTGGGACTGTCTTCCTTCATTACTCAAGAAGGACCGCACTTACTCATGGAAATGCCTGTGAATAAGCCAGAACCTGAAAATTACAAAGGGCTAAGGCATTCCAAGAAAATCAAAGTTTCATCATGGGCAATTAACTCATCATTAAAGTAGGCTGAAAGAGGGCAATGATTAGAGCAGTCTGATTTTGTCAAACTCCCTGGGCATATTAAAGTTGATAAGCTGCTTCAACAATTTGCATATAAGCTCAGGAGGAAGTGGAGTGGAGCCGTGTGGCCATCCCAAAAGTCTTTTGCATAATTTTTGTCTTTTTATGCATTTTCCCTTCATGCTGGGCATGCGTGTGTGCGTGTACAAGCATGTATCACTCTCTAAGGCCACTCTTTCCAATCCTGAATAAAATTGTGCACTACACTTGTATTTCAGCCTTGGGTGGCTGATCCACATACACCATTTGCTGGCAAGGGTTTCTTCTCCTTAGGAGGCATTGTTTTGAAATGCCATTGAAAATTAACTTGATTCTTGCAGAAGTTGGAGGACCCTTGTCCTGTGCCACTGGGTGTTTGGGGAGGAAAGAAGAAAAACAACAGCTCAAAGTATTCACTTTCCCTTGAGAAGCCCTACAAATCCCAGGGCCCTTTGCAGAGCTTTGGGCCTTGGCGTGTGTCAGAGCTATGGTGGGGGGGACCACGAGACCTTGAGGCAGTCCTCAGGGTCTAGAAACATGGCTCGGCAAACTACAACCCTTCATTTTCATGCCCTGCTCCATCCAAACACATTCAACACCTTGTCCTGCCCTGGTCAAGATTCTAGCCTCATGTCTGATGTAGAGAAGCCGGTCATATGCAAAAAAGTAAACCAGGACACCTCTCACAGAAGGCAGAGCTATAATACAGCTCCTCATGAATTATTTTTTGTTCTAAGCCATTAAATAGTTTCCACTGTTTGCTGTGATGAGCAATTGCACTTACATAACCTGCTCCTGAATCTACTCGATATCAAATGCTCAGAGGACCTGCTTATCTTCCAAGCTTTTAGTACCCCTTGATGAGCGTGACTGGGTATCCTAAGCCTCCCTCTCTTGCTTTACTATGCATCCCAGTAAATGGTAGCAGCAAATTTTGCAGCATGGCTATGTCCTGAAGTTATTCTTTCACGTTGAGGGGCAAGGCTGAATAGGTCACAGTCTAGCTTCAGTGGATGTATTTAGTGCTGATAAAAAGGGTTTTCACAAACTGTGGAAGGCAACGGTTTCTGCTTAGCTGTAGTCTAGGCGCATGGCTATACTCATGCAGCAGAGGAGGACTGACAAACACTTGTCTATTTTATATAATCAGCCAAGCAGGTATTGGCTGATTATGCTGACTTTGGCTTGACTTGAGCAGGTGACGGGCTGCATCAAAGCTGTAGCTGCAGCCAAAAGTGTTCCGGAGAAAGTAAAATGTCACTTATTGCTATGCTCATGCCAGTACAGGATTGCAAGGGATACACCTTTGCTACCAACACACGGCCTTCGTTCCTTAGCCTCTTCATAAGCACAGCTTTGGGAGTTACTGAGCTCCCTTTATCACAGCAGTGGCATGGCTAGTCTTTCCTCTAGGAGGGTGTACTTGGTCAGAGGCAGGGAGAAGAGAAGCAGTGGAGGACAGGTGACACAGCCAGCAAGAGGATGGGTGCTAACATGCTTCACTGGGTGTAGGAAAGCAGCGGAAGAGCTGCCAGAGTGTAAAGTGGTTTTGTGAGGGTGTGTGTGAAGGTGGTTTCAAAAGACAAAAAGCACTGAGCTTTGTGCTCCCTAGCTATGGCCGAGTTTAATCCATTGGGGACACACTGGAGGGGGTAAAAATAAGATGAAATCTGATCTTCTCAAGCAGAATTCCTCCTGAGCTTTACCCAATGCTTTACTGACCTCCTGCTCTAACACATCCCTCGTGAAGTTTGCTGGTCTTAAGTCAAAGGCCTCGACACCGATGACGAGCTCTGCACAGACAGGGGTGTCCCTACTCATTGCAGGACTGGGGCTCAGCTTTGTGGATTTTGTGAGATGACATTTCCGCAAATCGTTGGAGTGCTGAGGCTCCCTGCTCCGTGAAATGGAAGTTGAGAGACATTGCGTAACATCTGCCCTTTGATCTGCATGAAATATTCATCGCAGGCAGACTCCCACCCAGACCCAGAGGTACAGACACACCCCTCCAGGCATAACCGGACCTACCATGCTTGGTTAAGAATCCACGTCCCAAGGCTTTTTAAATGTTTTTATTTTTTGTGGGTTTCCCCCCTCCCTTCTTTGCACTAGTGCCACGCGCTTCCTAGGACAAAAATTAGTAGGAGAGAAAAATAATGATGGAGATAGACAAGCAGAAACATCTGTCAGCCAAATGGTCTCTCAAGACTGAAGCTCCGATTTTCAGTCTATGAACGGCACTTTTTGTCTCCTGCCAGAGGGCGAACCTGGATGGGTGCCCAGGAGTCCAACAAGAGCTGAGCAGAGAAAGCATCAGCACAGCCAGTAATACAGGAAAAGGCGGAATTTTTGTGGAATCTTCACTCTTTCCTGCTGGTTTCCTGCTTGCTCCATGTGAGCAACAGAGACAGCTTTTGTACTGGAAACTGAAGCGCAGCAGCTATTCTGGGATGACCAGATTGAGAAAAATAGCCCGTGGCTAAGCCACTGCCACTAACCTGACTTCAACCTTCGTTGTGATGCACGATTCAGCTAACAGATGCTCTGCTGCTCTGATTCCCAGGAGCTGGGTCAGAGTTCTCTTTCTCATTATTTTATTTCTCTCATTCCCTCGGCAAAAGTGTTTCAGCCATCCAGCATCGGGGAGGATGGGCACGCTGGAAGTCAGCGCAGTTGCCAGACCTACCGATCTCACACACATGCACACGAGCAGCTCCGCCTGCACGGGTTTTCCCTCTCATGGTCAGAAGAGTTCCTGTTTTCTGATATATGTTGATCTATGCAGTCTATTAATTCAGGAAAACCTTTATCTGGAGATCTCACAAGCTTTTTTTTTGGCGCAAGGACTAGTAAAAACCTTTTACTTGAGTTTTCTGCTGTTGAAGAACANGAGTTCCTGTTTTCCGATATATGTTGATCTATGCAGTCTATTAATTCAGGAAAACCTTTATCTGGAGATCTCACAAGCTTTTTTTTTGGCGCAAGGACTAGTAAAAACCTTTTACTTGAGTTTCCTGCTGTTGAAGAACAAAAATTAATATGGACACTCACCAAGATGTTTCTTTCATTGTGTTTTAGACTTGGTATGACAGTGAAGTGGTGTGATTTATGGCGAACACTGCATCCAGCACCAGGCTGGTGTGAGCTATGTAAGTATGTGTTTTTATAGAGATTACATTTATCTCAAAGCCAGAAGGCTGATGGGGGAACTTTCCCAGGGTCCTGACAGTATCTTGCATAGAAAGGAGGGAAAAAAAACCAACACAAGGCCTTACAAAAATATATCACACTGTAGTTTTGGAATGGCTTACGCTACAAAAACCCGACCTACCTGAGAATAAACCTCAGTCAGACTGGAAGAGTCTACTTCTTTTGAAAGAAAAGCTTTATTTCTTTTGAAAGAAAAGAGTCCGTGCCCCATCCCAAGAAACTGGCCTACAAGTGAGTGCCAGAGGGATGGGAGGCTTGAGAGATAACTCACTAATGAACACTCTGTTATCGTTACGGCTCAAACGTTATTAATTCTTGTGGAATTTGTTGTAATAATATTAGTCCTAGTGACCTCATTTGTTATACATGTTGCTGCCATTAGGGCTCCAATGTGTTACCGAAAAGATGCTGAGCTCGTAGCCGTCTGTGCTGTACCTGCTGTGGGGATATTTGGGTCTCCTCATCTGCAACGGCTGCCCAATTCTTCCCCCTTGGCAGCTGAAGCTCTCAAAGGAAAACCACTGGCAGTGGCGCAGCTGGTTTGGGGATCAAGACTGGCCCAACGTCACAGCATGTTTGGACTCTGCTTCGCTGCTGCTCCACTCACGGAGAAATCCCCACTTTGTTTAATTTGTCTTTGTTGAGTTTTGGCGTTCACTTTTTTTGTCATCTTTCATCACCCTGGTCAATTCTCCCCTCTTTATCCATCTTCTTAGCTCTCTGCTCGTGAAGGATACTGGGGTCTGCTGACCTGAACTGTTCCTTCTGTCTGCAGCATGACTGTCATCTGAACTTGATTATTACAAAAAGTAGGAAAGATTAAATCAGCTTAAAACTCTCTTTTCTTTGCCAGATGTACGTGGGATGATCACAGCTACCGTAAGAGGTTACTGGACTCAGATCTCCTACCCAGGGTTTAGAAGAGTAATCCCTTTTCAGTGAAGTGATTGCTACAATTCCCTCTATACTCTTTAACTCTCATACAATTAAACAAGGTTTGTCGATACTTAGAGTCAGATTAATGCACTTTTCTTGGGTTTGAGCTCTGCTCCTGTAAGTCACCTGCTTGCTGTACGCATCCAGCAAGCCAGCAGGTCCAGAAGATTCCTGTGTGGGCGCTCAGCGCTGGGGAAGACCTTCTAGCCGTGCGGTGGCAGGACTCACGGCTGTTGGGTGCTTCACAAGAACTAGATGGACCCCTGTAATCTCATACCTTGAGCTACCTTGATCCCTGTGCTCGCTTTGCAGGTCTGCACTATAAGGTTAACGGACACTGACTTCTCAGCAGTTGTAAAACTTCTTTGGTGTCTGCACCATGAGATATGTTATTAACGATCAATTTCTCTGTCCTTCCAAGGACATTTTGTCTTGTTCTCTCAATGTGCTGTGCAAACATGACTTAGTTCATTTCCCTTGGCTTCGTTTCATGTCGTTCTTTTTAATTTTAGCCTGTATCTGAAACCAATGGGATGAAACTGTGCAAAAGGACATTCAAGATTGAAATCCAGTTAGAAAATGTCCTAGCAGCAAGATCTGTGAAACCTTGGCAGTATTTCCCAAGGTGAGGGGATGGAAGCCCTGCCACTTAAATCATGTTAATCTGGGCTCGGTAAGCAGCTCGGGAATGTGCTGCAGGGAACCAGCTTACGCTGGGCCAAAGTGCCTTTCCACTCGTATGAATCTTCCCACCCCAGATGAGAGGCTTGAAACGGATGCCGCGGCAAGCAGACATCTCTTTGTAGTCTTCCTTTTTGAAAACAAAAGGTTTTACTTTCTTCTGCCCTCACTTTCCACAAAGTCCCTGGAAGAACTGACTGGTAGAAATATTTAAGAAAACCCAAGCTGATGTCAAAGCTTGTCGAGAACAAATAACAAATTAGGGAATGGCAGCAGAAAAGGCCGTCCCTTGGTAATGCCCACCTCCCTGGGAACGTCCTCACCCGGTACGAGCCAGGTGTGTTCACCAGGGAGGCTGGGGTCTGACTAGTGCGTCTGAGCTGGGCGCTTCCTGCGAAGCGACTGCACACGGAGGATGCGTTCACAGACTGGCACAAGCAAGTCGTTTTAAATAGTGATTCAAAATGAGAGGGGGGCTGTCGGTACAGAAAACTTGCAGAGGGTGCACTGTATTGAATACGTTAATGACTCTGAGTAGTTCCTGCTGCTCTCAAGAGAAGAAAATGAGCTGTTTAAAATATTCTAATGCCCTTCAAAAGACATTTAAACTCTTTGTTCTTAAATGGTTTTCCTTTTAGCTTAATGACCCTGCAATATTTTTAAGTACTTTTCCACCACGTGTGGACCACCCTGGATTTTAGGAATAATCAGCAATATTTCCTTCCCAATCCCAATACTGCTCCCACGGCATTTCTGTTCCCTGCTAATAGTGGGAGCAAATGAGCTTCCTGGGCATTTGAAGAAGAACAACCAAGGCAGCCCTTCAAAACCATTTCATCACTGCATGCAGCCCCGATCGCAGTTGCTTTGGTATCCAGAATACCCCAGCATGGCACCACCAGTGCTACCTGCGGTGCTCGAATGCTGTCACTCTCCTTGGAGAAAAGCCTCCTCCTGCTCCCCAGGTGGCAATCTCTGCTTGCTGCGCAGACCTAGCACGCCCACCTCATCCCACTCCTGCCTGAACCCCTCACACGTTGCGCATTACTTCATCTCTCATGTTCTTGCTCTTTTGTATCAAAACAACCTTCATTATGGAACTCATTTTATGATGATTTAGACAAGGACATAAATATTAGAGTGCTTGAATCATGGTACAGCAGCTGACGGTCACTGAGAAAGAAGGAACAAAGAGCAGTGTAGGAAGGCCCAAGGTTTCCCGATCCTCTGGGATGTCCCAGTTGGCAAAGCAGTGTGCAAACCACGTACTTTCCCGATCACGTCCCCCCAGCTTCAGTTGATTCCCAGGCTACGTCTACGCTGCTGAACAAAACATTGCTAGCTTGAGAGCTTAAGGACTGGACCAGTGAACGTCTGTCCTGCATAATTATTAGCTCGTACGCTGGCACTATTTTAGCCTTTGCTAACAATACTCTCCAAAACGATGCCTGAACATTGTGTGGACNAACAAAATATTGCTAGCTTGAGAGCTTAAGGACTGGACCAGTGAACGTCTGTCCTGCATAATTATTAGCTCGTACGCTGGCACTATTTTAGCCTTTGCTAACAATACTCTCCAAAACGATGCCTGAACATTGTGTGGACAATACCATAAATCAGGAACCATTGCCAACAGGCAGCATGGGCAAGCGTATACTTTCATGCTATGAAAACACTGCTCTGATGGATTGCAGCACAGGGTGTGTGTTCTTTCATGTGCTTTGAACTGGAAAAAAACCCACATGAAAAGATTCTTCTGCCTTAGGACCACAAGGCCGCCACACGCTGGCAACCGAGGACTAAGAGCTTCGTAATGTGGACGCAACCAAATCCGTGCTGTTTGACCCCAGGGCTCAGGGAATGGCCTGTCCTACTCAGTGTCAACATCATTGCTGGGTGCTCCTCACNGTCATTGCTGGGTGCTCCTCACAGACACGGAGTTTGGTTCTGGTGAAAGCAAGCTGATGGGGAAGGGCCATGCCCTGCCCTGCACAAGCAGCCCTGTGCTGCGCACGCGCACGACTGCGGGGTGCGGAGGTGCTGCTTTCCCATCCTCTTCTGCAGGTTGGGAGGCGGGATGGCCTGCACATCGCCTGCCACCCAGCAGTGCCGGGCTGTGCCTGCCGGACCGCATCCCACTGTGGGCACCCAGGCTGGCGGTCGACTCTGTGTGATCTGGGGCTCGCCCAGGGCTCTGCTGTGCTGCGCTATGGGCTACAGGTTAGGAGGGAGCAAGCTTTTCTTTTGGAAGAAAACCCCTCCTTTACAGCCTGGTAAGAGCCAGCCAGGAATGAAAGAAAATGGGAAGCTGTCCCATTGTGCCACTTCATCCTTCGCTGGGCCTTGTCAGACTGTATTGCTGATACATTTAAACCAGGCCCACTGCTGAAATGCAGAAGGTTTTACAGGCATTCGTCTTTCAAGTTCTCCCTGCCGGAAAGAGTTTTCACCGTG
>VZSC01004082.1:274012-286839 GCA_013398225.1 Steatornis caripensis
AGAAGCCTATAGAAGCCTATAGAAGCCTATAGAAGCCTATAGAAGCCTATAGAAGCCTATAGAAGCCTATAGAAGCCTGTCTGGTTGCCTGCTGGTATTTTAACCGGCTCAGCTGGGTAATCGGTGCCCTGACACTAATGCCTCGCTCAGGCAATGTGCTCCGATAGGCAATTTCTTGTCACTTTTGGCGCCAAGGGTAAGCTCGCTGTCTGGATGAGGCTGGGATGCTGCTTAAAATACACTGTTCGTGTGCCTTGTTAGATTTGTGCAGCGTTCCGTAAGCTGCTTTGGAAGGAGAGGTTATCTTGCTCATATGTTTGAACTCTACGGACTGAGGGTTTTCAAAGATCATTGGTGTTCAGGTCCTGGAGTAAGATTAAGCCATCAGATTGAATAAAACCTCTTCCCTTTCTTATTTTTCCGTGCTCTTGCCTGAAGTAGTCTCTGATCCATACCTGACTGAGCAGAGAATGTCAAGTAACTCAGCTGCTCTGGGAAAGGGGGAGAAATCCCCAATCGCTGCACGCTGTGATTTCAGCCTGTGTCCCTGCTCTAGGCAATATCTCGTGAAGCGTTGCAGTGGGAAGAGGTGTGCTGATGGAATTTCACAGGAGTGGAAAATGCCCTGCAAGGTCTCCATCACAAGAGGGAAGATGTGCTGGAAATACTCTGATCTGTTTGGTGGGTCCATCCCAGTTCAGGTACAGCGTGGAAGCGTATGATTTAATGAACGCTCTCTTAAGAGCATCAGAAGATGAGAAAGGGCTGCCCAGGTTATGAGGAGTGCAATCTTTCAAAGTGTGGTTTTCCTCTTGGGAAGGGTGAAAAACCTTGCAGGCAGTCAAGGCAGTGCTTATGAAAAACAGGGCTCCCACTTTTATAGAACTTGTTGGCAATTTTACCAACCTGCACAATTTTGTTTGGGCTTTTCTTGTCCTGCTGTGAAGGGGTCTCATGAAGCAGGTGATCCTGCTATGGTGGGGTTTTGGGACAACGTCTGCAAAGATCTTCTGTGCCCAAACAGGAGAGGTTTGATGCAACGGTTACAGGGAGGCCAACAGCGCGATACCTGATGGACTGAGTGCCAGATGTATGTTGTCCAGCAAAACCCCCTTTTGTTCTGTTACAATGGTTTCTGCAGCTGAAGAGCAGCTCTGGTCGTGGGGAAGCACTTCATTGCCACAGAGGATGATGGCTGATGTAATCCCAACTGTCACAGTTGAGCAACACGGCACTCTAGCTGCGAGCTGGAGCCTAGTGGTCGCGCACTTCCCTAGGACAATGACTCTGCAAGCAAAGGCAGCAGTGTCGAAATGCCCTCTGCGCGCTAAAAGTGGGGTGAGCGATAAGCTATGCATCTGCCTCCTCCCGGAAGCCCAGAGTGAAGGGTCTGAGAGCGGCAGATGCTAACATCTTGGCGACATTGCGGTGGCCGCCTGTGGGAGCGCAGGACTGATAAACACACTGTTTTGGCATTGTAGGTATTCCCAGCACTGTCTGTCCCGTGTTGTTTCTGCAGTTGTTTCTGAGGCTTAACCGAAGAGCAGAACAAGCCCGGGGTCAGACAAGGGGCCAGCCAGCCCAGCGCCCTATCGTTTGGGGTTCACCAGCAGCAGATGCCAAGGGACGAAAGGACGGACAGGGCAACTGGTATCTCTCCAGTGCAGTCCTGGTCTCCAGTTATCTGTCACTCAGGAGGCTTTCAGAAGTGGTCTCTCTGAACTTAGAAGGCCTGATGCGTTTTTCTTGCCTGACTTTCCCAGTTGCTTTTCCCAGCAATGGCCCTTCGAGCAATGGGAGGGGAGCAGTGTGAAATGAGCACTCTGCAAAGCTGCTTTTCTTGATGCATTCCCGTGCGGGAGAAGGTCTGGTGTAGTTGAGACTGCAGTCGCAGGGCAAGAGTGTGTGAGTTTAACTCAGGCCTTTGCTTGCCATGCCATGTAGTAACCAGCAGTGCTTTGTACCCAGGATGTTCATTTGATAAGATCTCCAGAAACTGGCAGCAGAGAAACTTGGCTAGTACCTGGTGTCTGAAAGTTATATGCAGTGAGAAGTCATTTACCATGTTCAGTAAAAGACAACAATTAGCATCAGAAGCACAATTGCTCTCTGCCTCCACTGTCAGTGAGAAAGAATCAGCACAATCTTGTCTTTTTGACAACTTAAATGCTTGTTTAAATTTTTGATGTTTTAAGAAAAAAAGTGAATCGATGGCTATCTTTCTAGTATTCCAGGGCTGGATTCTGTTCTCAGGGATAATGTGTATGGATGTAGTAACTGTATTGACATCATCAGTGAATAAAGGGCAGCTCCATCGCTCCTAATTTCTTTAAGAGATAAAGTCTATCAGTCTTTCACACCCAGAATAGGAATTTACTCTTTGCCTAGCCACATAACAAGATTACTGCAAGAAAAAAGACAGCCCTTTGAGGACGTAAATATGGGAAAATATGGTTTTATTTTTCAATGATGTGTTGGAATTAAGGAGACAGATGGCTGCAATATGAACTTATTTTGAGGCAAAACCTCTAGGCAAGGTTGTGATTCTTACTTGGCGCCTGTGAACAGAGAACTGGTCTCGACTGAACAGGGATGGCAGACTTGGGGAAAACAGAACGAAGTCTGATTTTTCTCTATTCATACAAAAATGTAGATGTACTAATTAAGATGGAATAGGAATGCACCCAAGCTACCTGAGACCACTTGACCTCTGGCTGGTGCTGTGTTTCTGCTGCTTTAGAATTACAATATTAACACTACTACTGTTCGTTGCATGCTATTGTTATTAATAGTGCGTGCTCTACAGGATGTCTTTAGGGCCGCTCAATGGTGGTGACAGTTAGTGGGGTTTTCTTATCTGTCACTGTCTGTCTGAAAAACAGCTTTGAACCTTCTGGTTTGTCTTTTCTCTTGCTTTTTTTTTTTCTTGACCAGAAATCTAAAATAAAAGTGACAACTGCATAATCAACCACGAACAGAACCATCCTCTGTTTGCTGGAGTCAAGCCTCTGACTCTCACCGCTGTGTGCCTGCCTGAAAAGGGGGCAGGAAGGGCAGGTGGTATCCCTTGCAGCAAGACTGGAAGGTCCACGTGGTGTGTTGATTTGTTTTTTGTTTTCTGAATGAGGTAAAGGACGGATACGGAAACAAGGTGTTCGTGTGACTCAAAGCCCAGGTGAGCCACTGAGGAGGGGTCCAGCCAAGCGTGTGCTTTGCTGAGGGACCTGGCGAGCAGGCAGGCTGGCGGTGAAGCCATACGCCCGCGGGCAGACCGGTGGTGAGGATGCGGTCTCTGGCCTAGCTTGCTGGCTGAAGAGGTTCCTCCCCAGTGCCCAGCTGCAGGGGTTAAAGGCCAGGGCTGTGGGACGATCTCCCCAGTGAGTTCCTCCATCAGGCACAGCTCAGCCTTCAAGGGATAGCTGTTATTTTTTTCTGCATTGTCGAAGGGTTTTTTAGTGCATAGAGCTAAGCTGCGGCTTCATCATCCATCTTCTGGAGAGAAGGAACCGTGACAACACTCACCACATCTTGCTCCCTAGAGAATCCTGAGTGCACCTAGAGCACCCTGAGTGCTTCCAGATGTAAGGCTCAGAACTACTCCTGGTGTCCTGTTTCCTCCTCCTCTCCCCTCACTCTGCTACGGTCACTCATGTGAAAGACCCTCCTTGTACTGTTTTTCCCATGCGTGTTCGTGCTAGGCTCACACTGGACCCCTCAACTTCGCCCAAACAGCACCTGCAATGCTGAGAAGCGTCAGAGTTCAGCAACATCTGGACAAATTGCCAAGAGTGATGTTTAGAGCTGGCTGCTGGAGGGTTTGCTGCCAGCTCTTTTAGAGCCTGGGGCACTGACACCGCGCTGCAGGGCAGGTCAGCAACTGCTGTTCACAGAGACAGCTCAGGAGAACCTCCAATAATAACTGGCTCTTTGAGATCTACTCTGAAAACTTTCCAAGATCCAAGGGTGGAGGAAAATAATCTGAAAGTTATACCTAAAACAGCTAGCCAGTGCAGGAGTAAGTAGTATCCTTCACCTGGGAGGACAACCTGAGGGGGAGTGGTTTGGTATTTTTTACTTGGATGTATGAATAATTTGTATTTGCATCTCTTCATACAGTCGATTCAAAACCGATGGCCTCTATTCTGGATGCTGCCAGACGGCAGAACTGGGTTGACTGAGCAAACTGAGATGACAGACGGTCACCGATAACTGCAATCACGCCTGACTTGGTAACATACAGCTTTAATTCCTTCATCGAGAGCAGTATGTTGACTTTGAAGATATTTGTGCAACAAACTGTTGAAAGGAAAAAATCTCCTGGCGTCCTCTGAAGGTATGCTGACTGGTGGACGAAACTCTGCATTCATCTGGCCTTGGCTAAGCTGGTATGGACTAAGGAGTGCAGAACAGCACCAATGGAAAATGAGCCCAAATTTGTCTGTGTCCAGTACAAACCTGCTAATCCTTCATGCCGTACTCCATGGCAGGTAAAAAGTACAAGAACTTGAAACTACTGTGCGAGAGAACTTCCTGCATGCTAATCAAATGGACTGTGTGACCCACTTCTAGCCGTTTTTTTTTCAAGTTGTTTTCCAGGAAAACTTTGTGGTTTGGGGAACAGTATGCAGAAACATCTGAGACAGTACTTGCTGGCGGTCTGTAATCCCCCCAGCTTCTCTCTCTCCTTTCTTCCTCTACCCAGAGCAAGCTACAGAGCTGCATGCTGCAAACATGGTGAAAAAAACTAGCTCGATTAGGAAATGTCGAGCACAATTTCAGGGCTATTGCACAGAGCGGGGTAATGTGGTGACATTTCAAACTATAGAGGAAATCAGCTTTGCTGTGAAACATCCACTATGGACATCAATATCGGCCTGTAGGGTTGTGCCAAGCAGGGTGTCCTGGCTGGAGGGAAATGCTTGATCTCCTGCTGTCCCTGTTAATGAAACTTTTGAATAGTCTATACACTTTGCAGATATACACGCACAGTTTGTTTCTTTGCCTGGAGGTCTGAATCAGTTCTGATCAACGCTGTTGTACATCAGCACTAGTCCCAGTAAAGTGCTGTGAAGCCCACAGATGTAGACGACGTGAGCAAGATCAGAAATAAGCCATAGCATTTTATCAATCATATTGCAAGCTTGGTGTACAAACAAAACGGAGTGATTAGTTCAAATCTTCTGTTCATGTAGCAGAAAATGAAGGGCAGTGCATAGTAAACTGCTTCTGTTCAAGATAACTGGGAAGGTCTCTGCTGGAGATGGATGTGGACTGAGGATTTTGGATCTGAATTCAGGTATGAGCTTTTAGAAATTGCAAAATGCAGTGGTATTTGCTTTGGGATTCTCAGTCACTCTCTTTTTTAAATTCAGCACTGACTTATGTTTCAATGATGATGACCAAACATTTTGTTTTTCAGCAGTTTCTTCGCGCTGCATCCCCACAAAGAATGGAAATAAAATATGTGCGTGTTTTTCTTTCCATAGACCTTGACCTGGAAGCTCAGCCATTTCAAAGCTTTTTGGGTACAAGCAGGAGAAAGAGAGAAAAAGAAAGCCTAGGAGAAAAACTACACAAACTACATGAGCAAACCTACTTCTTTCCCCCAATTAAACACAAAGCAAAAACAAAACCACCCAGACCTTTCCATTCCTCTTTTATTGTATATTTTAAAACACAGGCAGATGAAAGAGGAACCAGACAGTAACTACACTCCTCATTATCTAACTATCCCCTGGGCACAAGGGCCAGGTTTTGAGTTTAGCAGGAAGGTTGGCCTCGCCAGTGTCTGCATGCAGGCTCAGGGAAAGTTTGTGAGCACTCTGAGGGAGCTCAGTGTGTATGCTTACTTGGAGCCATAAGTAAGTGTTTCCCAGATCAGGGGTTTTGACAGAGCTGCAGGAACATAATAAAATACGTGGCTGCAGCCCAAGCATGCTGATATCACAACTGAAAGCTGCTGGATTAATGCAGGCCTTGGCCCCAAGCACTAGAGGATCTCCACGTGGTTTGGCTGCAGAGCTGGGCAGCAGTAGGGAGGCTGGGAAAGGAAAACCTGAGAGGTAAAAACTGGAAAGGAAGGGAAGAATCTGATTGCTGGGGGTCAGAAAACCAGTCCTACAAGAAGGATCCCAAAGTCTCCACCGCACTAGTGTGGCTAGCTGGTGGCAAACATGCTCGGGATAATGTAGACACAGAGTGACGTGTTTTTAACGAGTCCTGGCCTTATGAAATATGTTATACACCATACTGGCCTAGAGAGGCTAGCAATGTCTCAAAAATCCTGCTTTAGCTCAAATTGGTTTGGCTTCTGCATCGCTGGTTGCACTGCTGGCTTGGGCACAGGCAGCTCCTTGGCCTCTGTTTCCAGAGCTGCCTTGACTCGTCTTGCTCCCTGCCAGGTTAGATGAAAACAGCACTGAGCGAGGATGAGGTGTGTACCTTAGAGCACCTCGTATTGCAGGTGGTCCAGGAGAGGAGGTGAGAAACAGTGGAACTTGCTTTGGTTATAACTTAAAACACTGGTGTTTACTTTTCTGCATGGGCACTGTGGATGCGGAGCTGCTCCAGAGACCAGGACCTCTGCTGATGCTGGCAGGTGTGTGGAGGGACTGGCAGCAGGAGCGGAGGGCTGGTGTGGCTCTTCTGCCAGGTGCTGTGACTGGGAAAGCGAAGCCTGTCTGCCCACCCGAGTGCCGGGGAACAGAGGCGCTGCAGCCTGCATCTGTGCATTCAAAAGGGAGATGGAGGCTGGCAGGGAACGTTTTGGAACAAAATTGCCTGCACTGGCTGGAGGGTCAGCTCTCCCCTGTGAGCAGAGCCCAGTTTCCCTGCTCCTCATGCAGCTGGAAGGGCAAGAGATACCTCTGGGCAGAGCACGGGAATGAGCCTGTCTCCCAAGCCAAAGCCTTTCTGGTGGTCTCTGCCTCCATGTCCCTCCACCACAGCCCTCCCCATGGCTCCTCTGGTCCTTTGCAGCTTGGGGCACGGCGCCTGACTGCTGCGGGCTGGGTGGCTGTGCAGTGGCTGGGCTTGGGGCAGCCGGTGTGGCTGCACACACAGCTTCCCCGGCAGCCTTCCCTGTGCTGCCTTCAGCTTGGGTGTGAGCTGCCAGCTCCCTGGGGCCGGGCCCACTGAGGTGGCATGGTTGCATGGGGTGAAGGCATGAGGTGCTTGCCCTCCCCCAGCCGCCTCTCGCCCCGCTCGTGCGCTTTGCACGCCAGCGGCAGGATGGGGAGAGCCGCTTTCACAACCTGGACATGTTGTCACTCACATCCAGACATTTCCTGTTATCTAACCTCAGCCTTATCTTCCCCATTCGCAGCTTCCTCTCGAAGGAGGAGCAGCCCCTTCAAAAACGAGCTGTGTGCCTGGGCTGTGCCCCCACCACGCTCCTGCTGCACCGGCCCCGCACCACCGTCCCTGCCCGCCTTGGGCCCGGCTGGCTCAGCGCGGTAGGTGCCATCTCCCTGTCCTGCTGGCTGAAGGGGTGGTTGGGGACAGGGGAGGATCGGGCCCTTGACAATGCAGAAAGCTGTCCTGCCACCCCACGCTACACCTTGAGCTTTGGGAGGACCGAAGCCAGCGTGGGTTTGAGCTGCCTCTGCTCGGCACTGGGAGCATGTCTGCCTGAGCCAGAGAGCTTTTCGGTATCTTCCTTCAGGGGAAAAGTGGTGGCATTGGGCCGGGGTGTGCTTTGGTAAGGGCAGGTTAGGGATGCGAACGCCGCTGGGCCCAGCCGGGGACCATGATTCATTGATGAGGATGAATTACAATTAATAGCAACAGCGATGTGTACGTAGCCCTACTTGGTACCGGGGTGCATGTGAGCATGCTCCCCGTGGCTTGCACGCGTGCACACACTACAGATGAGTTGCTGGCAGTAGGGAGATTTTGATCTAAATTAGTAATAGATGAGATGGTGCACAAAGAGATGGGGAAGCTATGGGGTGGAGGAGGGTTTTACCAGGGAGAGACAGTGTCCCAGCCGGGCATGAGCATGCTCTTCAGCTCCTTTTCTCACTATCCCGATGGCTTCCGGACAGTGGACCAAGGTTTGCTGCGCACCCCTCTTCCCTCCCTTTGGGTGCAAGTAGGAGCGGGGACAGTCTGGCACGCTGGGGTGGGGGCCAGGGACTCAGGTGAGTGCAGGGGCTGTGGGAGGGCGTGCAGCCGGTGGCCTCCAGGTAACGGGATGTTTATTGGGCCCTTCCTGGGTGCTTTTGGGTGAGCCATGAGGTGCCATTTGCAGCATTTCTGGTTCCCAGCCTCGTGAACCGTTCCTGCAGCCATCGCCAAAACCCACAACCTCCTCGATTAAGTGTGTGCCGGCTGCCGGAGCAGTGCCTTGCGTGTGCGATGGGCTCAGTGCCCCTGGCCACGGGGCAGTCGGGATGGCGGGTGGCACCTTGCCTTTCTGTCCCTGGCACGGAGTCTGGATCTGGCTTTTGAATGTCCCCAGCCTTGGCGGTGCATCTGCTGCCAGAGCGGGTCTGCCTGCTGCTGGAGGTTTGCTCAGCGGGGTTGACCCGTCCTATGGGCCCTCTTGTGGGGCAGGATTTTGCTGCGAATGGCTGCCTGCAGAAGGGGACAGTTTGCTCATGGGTGCTCTGGGAAAATCTCTCCAGGATTTGGGGCCTGAAGCCATGTGTCGGGGTGGAGGGGAGGGCGGCGTTCGGTGCTGCCAGGAGCGGAGCACGGGGCTGTGCAGGCGAGCGGTCAGCAGTGCTGGGGGAGCCCGCCAGCGCCAGCAGCGGGAGGGCGTGGGGGGGATGTCACAGTGAGAGGTATGAAACTGTGTGGTTTCTGGTTAAAGCGGGGCATATTTCTCTGCGGGGGAGAGTGCTGAACTACGTTTTACTTTTTGGAGCAACTTTGAAGGGGAAGTTGGGACTTGTAGAACAAGATGGAGGAGAAGCTTATTGTGAAGCAGGGCTGGGCGGAGGGGACGTCTAGCTTGGGCTGAGGAAGGAGGGGTTGCTTTTACGACAAAAGCACAGGAGAAAATCAGCGTACACCGGGCTGTGTTGTTGGGATGAGAGGGTAGCACGAATGGTGGTGGTGGGAACATGTGGCTGGTTTTATGCTTGGGGACGGTCCTTGCTGAAGCACTTCAGGGTCTCTCTCTCCTAGGTCCTCTCCAAAGACGGGACAACTGCTGTACTGGCCGGATCACAGTTTCCAGGAGCTTTCCTTAGGACGAGGCAACGGCTCACCAACACCACAGCCCAAAGACAGCTGGAAGCCTGAGGTGAGGTGGCAAGGGTGTCGCTCTAGAGCCAGAGGGTGGGGGCATTGCCCCTGGTCTGACACCTCCTGGTTTTAATGAGGGCAGGGACGAGGGTGTCACAAAAGCTGTTGCCCTGCACTGGTGTTGCACAGCTCGTGCTGGGGAAAAAGCAATTTGTACGGCACTGGGAAGGCTCCCTCTTTGACAAGGTGAGCCCTCTTGGAAAGCGGAGCACGGTGTCACCGTTTAAGGCTGGGCTGGCTGTTAAACGGCAGTAGCGCCCTTAGCCTGGAGTTGCTCCCTGCAGCCGAGCCGCAGTCACGGAGCTGCTTTGGTGCCTGCTAGCTAAGGAGCAGGAGTTATTAATTAACTGGCTGCACCATTTGGCCTCTTGCTCTGTTTTTGTATTGTTAACTGTCTCATCCAAGTCAGCAGATGTGCTATGGAGAACTGTGCTTGGGTATACGGCCTGGCTTGCCTGCGATGAAGCAAGCCCTTTGGGCTGCAGCTCCGGGCTTTGCTGGAGCCTGCCTGATAGATGAGATGGACCTTACTGAGCTAAATATTCCAGCGTTCGTCAGGCAAAGCTTCCAGCAGTGTTAGCTGCAGGGCTGGGAGCGCAGGAAGATCCTGTATGGAGCAGGACGGCATCCAGCAGAAGTCTGCCGTGACCGAAGCCTCCTTTGAGTCTGACTTTGTTTTAATGAAGGTTTCCGGCTCCTAGGAGAAGCATGCCCCAGGGTTACCGATGGCCAGGGGTTCAGCAGACCCTGTTGCCCACAGATCTGTGGGGATTCTTGCTTTCAATCCAGGCTGCAGTTTGGGTTTCGCTAATTGGAAAACAGAGGTGGCCTTGATTCCAGTTCAAATCCTGCCCAACAAGTGCATGTCCTGAAACGGCTGCAGCTGGCATGCGGGGGCACGGCTAGTCAGCATGTGAAAACCATGCGCCCACACTTTTATGCATGCTGTTATTAGGTTTAAAGCCAAGTCTATCCAATAATTTTACTTTTCATTTATTTTCATCACAAGCTGCAGAGCAGCCTGACAGCCCTGTAAAAATACCCGAGAGGTGACGTGCAGCTTGGAGGGGGACTTTTTGTGACTTCGGTAAGAGACTGACTGAAGAATGCAGGAAGAGCTCCTCTTTCTCTTTTCCCCTCCGAGTATGCAGCTGATTGCTCAGTCCGTTTTATTACACTGAGCTTTTACTTGGAAATACCCACTTCAGCTCGAAACCAGAAGCTCTGACAACGACAAATCCATTCAGCTCAGATACTATCATCACAGGGCGGGGTAGCAAGCTCCATTCCCATCTGCTGATAGAATTATCTCCACTGTGTACCCTCCTCATATCTGTCGCTCCCAGCAACACTGCAAGTGCTGTTTTTCCCCTCAGAAAGCCACAATGGCGGATTACTTTAAGCTGCAATTGCAGAAGCAATGCTGTCCTCTTTATTTCTTTTCTCTTTTTTTTTTTTCCTCCCTCTTATGGCCAGATCTTCCACTGTTAGAAATCAGCAATGAAGTCGAGGAAGTATGGCCACTGACCCCTGCTGAAGAGCCCGCTCAGTCTCTTCACGTGGCCTCCCCATCACGCTTCGCTGTGGCTGAGAGTCCTTTTGGGGAGGACAGGTTCACTTTTCTTTTACCCCTGTGCTCTCATTAGTGTGCGGTGTCTAAATCTCACTAAAAATTGTTTTCAGGCGGAGAGCGTGCATCCCCGCTCTGTTAGTGTCAGCCACAACTATGCAAACCATTCAAAGCTTGTTAAAAATCCTTTTGCTTTTCATGGTACAGCAGAGTTCGATGTGGAAGGAGAGTAATTTGACCAGCCGCACTGACAGACAGACTTGAGACAAGGACCCAGGTGTCTGTGACTGGTCTGTTGCTAAAATCTGCAGATCAGAGTATTTTGGATTAAGAAATGCTAACCCAGAGGCTCGGCTACAGTAACACATTTGCACCAGGGTGACAAAATGCCGGGCAGGCCCAGGGCCCTGAAGACAGCTTGGCACCCCTCTCCCACGGCCGGTGCCCGGCTGCTTCGTACCACAGACAGCATCGCTGCAGTGGTACGAGAGCTTGAGAGGGGTAACAGAAATCAGTTTTAATTGTACTTAAACCCGTATGTCTTTTGCTAGGCTGATCTTAAATCAGCTTATTAATGTTGTTTTCTAATGCTGGTGAAATACACATGCTTCTTTTATCCATTGCAACATACTTCTTTTATCTACCACGGTTGAAATTCGTTCTGAATTAGGAGCCGGCGCAAAGGACTGTTCACTATCTACATCTCACCAAAGGCCTAATGTGGAGGGCAGAGGGAATGTAAGAATTGCAAAGCCTTTGTAGTAACCCGGTCTAGGCACTGATTTTATCTTTAAAGCTGTAGCTGTTTCCTTGCTCTTAAACCTTATTTCACTCTCTGCTGGTTTTGGAGCACGTGTAAAGAATACATATTTGACATTACCATTTTTTATTTTGTGCTTTCACAAGCAAAAATCTAGCCCTTTTCAGGTGTGTTTCTGTGAGCGTAATATTAGATCGGATCCTATGATCTTCTGTATAAAATAGTCCCAGAAGTTAGCGATAGAAAAGGGTTAATGAATTGCCCGCTGTATGATGCTGTTAATTTACTTCAGCCGAATTCTGCTTTTATGTCTTAATGGTCTACCTTCCAAAATATAATTAAGACATCCATTTTAGTTTTTCATTTTGATACTAAAAATAGCACAGCTGATTTCTGACAAACTGGTCAGAGGGAAACAGGAAGGAAGCTAAAAGCACTATGCTTAAAACTTGGCGATGTCTGGGCCTGGCCTGCAGGGCGTATGAATGACATTAAAATAGGGTTATGCAGAACGGGTGTGGTTTAGGAGCCGTGATGAATTTTTCTGGGACAGTTGCACGGTATCAGAATTTCAAATCTGCTTTCAGACTGAAATTCTGAACAGTCAACATCCGAGAAGGACACAGGGCACACTAATACTTACTGGTACCTTCTCTTGTGGATGTTTCGTTATTTAATCTTCAAGTGCATTTCTGCATTTAATGCACTCTTGTTGAAAGGATAGAGGAACCAATGGCATCTTTGTGCAAAGGAATAGCGTGTGTGTATATGTTCACCCTTAAAGGCTGGGTTGTGTCAGCATAGGGGGTGGAAAGATCCATTTTTTGCAGGAGAGGCTTTTTCTGTGTGCCGCAAATGAAGCGGAAGGGGGTTAGTTTGACAGCAGAAGAGAAAGTTTCACTTCATTCCTGAAGAAGTTCGTTGTTTCCCTACGTGGCAGTTTGGTTTTTGTTGAGCATCATGATCCTTCAGTGATTCTGCCTGACAGTGCTGGCAGGCAGGGATGGGGACTGGCGTTTGCTGGGACAAGAGGCTGCTATAACTGCTTTTTTTTTTTTTTTCAAAAGCAAACACGTATGGCACTGGACTTTGAGCCAGTGCTGGCAGCTGACCTTGCCTCCAACAGAGTCAACGATGAACCCCTACGTGTATGTCCAAGGGCAGAGTTGTGCCTCTGTTTTGGACAGGCTTGAAGAGGGGCCTCTTCAGATCTTAGGTCTAGGTAAAAAAAAAAAAAAAAAAAAA
>VZSC01004082.1:297072-308944 GCA_013398225.1 Steatornis caripensis
CCCGCGGGCGTCGTGCCAGCAGCCTTGCAGGCCGCGTGCGGCACTTGGGGCCCCCGTCCCGTCCCTGGCCCCCGCGTCCCCCCAAAGGAATGGCGAGCAGCAGCGTCTCGCTCTCCGCGGTCGCTCACGGAGCGCCAGGGGGAAAGCAGCCGTGCCCCTGCAGCCCAGGTCACTTACCCGTGGGCGCGCGCTGGGGCGCGTCGCCTGGAGGGGTGAGCGGGGCTCTGCCGGTCCCAGGGCTGGGCTGCGGGGTGTGCGGGGACGCTGCGAGAGACACTGGTCGTGAGGCCGCTTGCCCAGCGCCCTGTCTGCAGTACAAGGCACGTAAGAGCAAGACGTGCCAAGAGCAGGAGCCAGGCTCCAGTCCTGGTCCCGGAGGACACTGTCCTGTCCCCTGCCGTGATCAGGCACGCTCTGCCACAGGGAGGGTGCCAGCCCCTGGGGTTCTCTCTCTGGGTGACAGTCAAGACACAGTTCGCGTTCAGTGCTACATGTCTGATCCCGATACGAAGGAGGAAACTCTCTGCCTCAGCCTTGTGCAGCAGACACGGGGAGCTCTAGGCGGGGGACTCACCTCTCACCGTCAGCTCAACGGCATCGCTCTGCTGCGCAGCCCTGGCCCCAACCCTGTTTTCTGCCTCACAGTAGTACTTCCCGGTGTCGGAGGGCCGCACGCTGTCCCACGCCAGCTCGGCCTGGCTGCTCAGGAGCAGGGCTTTCCCTCCCGGGACACTCCGGAACCAGCGGTAGCTGATGGGGGGGGACCCGCTGGCCGCACAGGTCAGGCTCGTCCTGGCTCCTACTGGGACCGCCAGCCCCAGCTCGCCGGCCCTGATGGTGGGCTTGGTCACCGCAACTGCAAGACAAAGCACATGGGGCCCAGGTCACGCTGGCCCTGGTTGCGGTGGGGGATGGTTCCTGCCCCGCTGCCGTGGCAGTTCTTGCTCTGGCTTTTGGCGCTTTCCCAGGAGGGAGAGGGGCACCGCTCTCACATCACCTCTCCGTGCAGGTTAAGCTTGGCTTAGCTGTGCCCATGCCAGCTATGCCACCCATTGCACCTCCTACACGAAGGCCTGCTCAGCTGGTTGGTGCCACCTCTGTTCCTCTGTAAATCACCACTGCCTGNCATTTCTCCTGTGCCTAAAGCCAGGTTTATACCGGCCATGCCACCATTGCTACTGCTGTCTCACACACGTCCTGCTCTGTTGAGTGGGGGTCTCCCTTGCAGAAAGATAGTTCTAGCACACACCGAGGATGCTTGGGACGGGGAGAAGGCGTATTTGGATAGTACCAACGCCCACTTGTTGTCCCACTTGCTACAAGAACCACAGAGGTGCTGGCTCCCTGTGCAAAACCAGATCTGGAGGTTACCTCAAGTACCATGGGTTCAAGTGGCCCATCAGCAGACCCTGACTGGGGTGTGTACTAACCGATCCCCCTTCCCCAGCCCGTCCCTACACCTCCACGAATGGAGAAGAAGGGCTAACACAGCAAGGGAGGAGGATGCCTCGACACCCAGCCTGGATGCAGGTAGGCAGCATGGTGTGAAAGGCCATTCCCACCAGCTGCTTCTCCTGCGTGCTCTGTGGATGAGACTGGCTACACAGGAGCAGGGCTTTATTGCTAGATTTACCTTTGACAACTTTAACTGTGGTGGTCACCTCCTTTGTTATCAAGCTGTTATTTTTAGACCTCCAGCTGACTTTGCAAGTGTAGTGTCCGCTGTCAGGGATTTCAAGGTTCTCGATTAGGAGCGAGACGTCCCCTGGGCTGTTCTTTGGGACGCTGACCCGTTCTCGGAACTGAGACAACAAGACGTGGTCACCAGAGTCGTCCCTCCGAAAGATGGTAGAGGTGCTGTAGTCTCGTGCCACGCTCCACGTGAGTGTTTGCTGTGTGAATCCTTCTGAGGGCATGTAGGTGCAGGGTAAAGTGGTGGATCCCATCCATGTTCCTTTGACCTCGTGGACACCAGACAGATCCAGGAGGGCTGCAGGGAACAACAGTTGAAGGGAAGAAATAAGAATGCAGCAGAAGAGCAGAATGTCCGTAAGATAGATGGGAATCGCTAGGTGGTGGGAGGCAGCACCCGTCCATGTCTTAGATGTGCTGTAGACCACAGCCAGCTACATCAGGGCCTGTCCCCACCTCACTTGAGCACAGGGAAGTGAACAGTTGCTTTGACCACTTGGCTATTTTTATTGTTTCTCTCTGGACGCTTGCCAGTTCTCAATTCCTTCTCGGTACAGAGGCACAAATCCTGCTGCTGGTGGCAGCATCACAGCTATGGTCTGCACAAGACCTTAAGGAGCATCTCTTATTCCTGGTCTCTAGCCCCAGCCTTTGCACCCTACTTCTGCTGCTTGGCCGTCTGCTTACGCTTGCGCATGAGGAGTCAAAGAGCAGCGGCCTCCCCCACGGACACGGGGTGCTCTGACAACACCGCCTGCAGTGTTGGCTTCTACCTTCTGTAACGGAGGAAGGATGAACAAAGCACGTTTACTGCTTCACTGCCATTAACAATGAATGCAATGCGCTTGCGTTCATTAATGCCACTAGTTTTTTTGCAGCTTCCCTGGTGCTCGCAGGACCCAGCAGCATCGCTGCGCGGGGAGAAGCACTTCTCTGTGGGACACAGCCTCTGCCAGAGCTAACAGGAGGTGACAGCTGGGGGGAGGCAAGACCCTGTGGGTCTGTGTCCAGGGGGACGGCCGAGGGGACTGCTGGGGCTGAGCATAGTGGAGGCTTGTTTGCGACGTGGAGCTTTGGTGTTCCTTTACCAGACGACTTTGAGAGGGCAGGCAGCGCTCCATTCTTCAGATCTCGCATCCCAGTCAAACGCAACTCCTTGATGTATCGGTTTTTAAAGGATTTCCATTTCTCTTCTTCCTCTTTTCACAGACCCCCGCCAAGAAAAACCAAGAAGGGTGGAATCTATTTAGAAAACTGCTCAGAAATACCCTCAAGGCATTTGGTGCACTCAAGTTCAAGTATCTTTGCTATCCGGTGTATTCATCTGGACACAATTTTGTTTAAACATCTCTCCTGTATTGTTTTTCATTGCTGTGTGCCACAAAATAGCTGTCAGCATCCACTGATTCCCTGCGGAGCAGCTGCACTCTGTATATGACCAATTTCAACATTAGCAGGGATGATTCCAAAGGAGAGCTAATCGGAAGGAATGGAAGAAACTCAGCAAAATAAAAATCCCTGAGACAGCATTTTTAGAAGAAACATTTCCTCCCAGTGACGCTTCTTAAACTGGGGTGTGGTATTCCAGACAAACAATGTGAATGCTCCCACCGGAGGGAAATAGAGCTGGAGCAGACGAAAACCCGAGGGGCTATGTTAGAGATCAGGAGACTGATCAGAGGGATTTGTATTATCTTTAATGCGTGATAACAGAAAAAAAAAATTGAACTCTCATATTCTGGCCCATTTTCTAAAATGGTTGAGCATCTCCCTTCCTAGCCTGCCAGCACCGGCTGTCCTGGTGCCATGGAAGTGCCATGCAGGCAGGAGCCTTCAAGGATCTGTTCTGAAGCACTGGACCTGGAACAGGAGTGGTGAACCAAACACAATCTTTTTTCTGTAGCCTCAGGGAACTTCAGATCTGACCTAGATTTCTTGGATCATGCCTGCTTCAACCAGATAAGCACCCTCAAGCGGGCACAGGAGAAGAGGGGGCGGATTTTGTGGTGCCCGGCCCATTTCCCAGTCTCTCCAGCTGTCTGCCCGCTGGGAGCACAACTCCTCCAGGAAGTGCCTCTTGTAAATAGCAAACTACCTGAATGTAGCTGGTCTTGGCTCACCTCTACCCGTATGCCCTTATCCCGCTCCCCTTTTCCCCTCGTCCCCAGAGAGGCACTGGTTGCCTTCAGCTGCATTAACTCACAACGAGTCGCTGGAGAGGCAGGTCCCAGAAATCTGCAAAGCTGTTTTTTTACGATGAAATGGGGAACGTACTTCAATCAATTTTTCTAAATGTCGGGAGCAATTCTGTCCTGTATACAATCTGTTAAAGCACCTTTCTTCTGTTTCCCAAAACCTTCCTCTGCCTCTGTCAGTGTCATATGTGCACTGGGAGTGGCTCATATGCCTCACGGGCATATGAGTGGAAGCAGAGATTCCAGTATCACCTCTCCTAATGCACCTAGAGAGTTAGATCAGGAGAGACCAAGGCGACTCGTGTGTGTGCCTGCACCTGGCACTCACAACTACAGCTCTTTTTCCCAGGACCATGCTAACAGAACAACGGTGATGAGTTATTAAGTTCTGGAAGAATGCATATTCCAGCTTCTCAAAGACAGTTTTGGAAGCTAACACACCAGAGCAGGGCCTCTCTGAGGGTCCTGAACAACCCTGTTTTGTTCTTGCTCTGGGGCATGGGAGCTGACCTTTTCCCCAATGCTGCCCTGTTTGCTCCATTCGTAAAAGCACGCTGTTGTATCTGATACCAAAGGACGCTCCTGGGAATTCTCAGGCTCTGTTTTTCACATGTAAACTAAAGACTTCCCCCACACTTGACAATTTTTAAAAATTTAGGCACTATAATCCAAAAGATTCCCCCTACCCTCTTAGTACTCTGATTTCTTGTTCTTATACATTGAAGCATTGACTCACCGTTGCAGCTGATGAAAACCATCACAAACATTGCTATCCGCACAACTTCTCCCATTCTCCCAGCAGTGCAGGTCCGTCCTCCTTTCCGTGCCCTTGGTGAGATGCCGCCACACTCCTGGGACCAGCACGCAAGTGAAGAACACTTCCCTTTCTTCTGTCCTTTGTCATCTAGGATCCTCTTTCTGAAGTATCACGAGTCCATTTCACTGCTGACTTAGGTGAAGGGTAAAGGATGGACAAAGAATATAAGGATCTTCCCAGTTGCATTTCACATTCCCCTGTCCCCATCCACTTCTCTTACTTCTCTTGAACTTTCTGACTAGTGCTCTGTGTTTTTATTCTTCATAACTGTTTCTCTTTTTTCTCTCTTTTTTCCTTTCTTTTTCTTTCTTGCTTTCTGTTCTTCCACATTTGCATTCACTTCGCAGTGAGAGACCTTTATGATGACTACACAGTCAAGCACTCAGTAGCGAGGGAAAGCAAACTTGAGGAAGCTTATGAAGCATCAGTTCAGTTCCCCGTGAGCTGCGTGTGACCATATTGCTCAGCAGAGTGCTCAGCACCTCTCACCATCGTACCACAAGGGCTCAAAACTGGGCATGCAGAAATGGAAAAGCGCAGGTCTGAGTGCACCGTCTCACCTAACACCACACAGGAGCGTGAGGCAGACACCAACTTCTCGATGCTCGATTCCATTTCCTTAGCATCTTCTCCTGCGGACAGCACTCAGCTCTCCCGCCACACGCGCGTACCAACTTCTGCAGCAACAGGCTCTCTGAGGGAAACCCCATTCACCTTGTGAGCAGGTCAGTCTGTGACCTGAGCACGGAAGACAACCAGCCCTGGTTTCTTTGCCAAACAGTCTGAGACTTTTAGACCAAAAAACTTAGGATGCTGCTTTTACTGCTTTTTTTCTGTTTTAACAGAAAATGTGCAGAGAAGAAGTAGTGAAAAACCAACAGCCTGCTCTTTGCTACGATAGGAATTTCCCTGCAAATGCCCAATTTTCTATCACCTGCCCAGAAACTGTGCCCTGTTGCAGTGCAGCTACAGATGCAGTTATACCTACTGGGGCCATGGAGCAGGTGCATGGGGAAATGAAAGGTTAACAAGTCATCCACATTTAATGTTACACAAGCTTTTACCGTGTACTGGTGGTCACGCTCGCTGCTTGGTGCTCTCATTTTCACAGCATCACAGACTATCTTGGGTCACAGTTCTGCTGCAATAGTCCAGTTCATGTGCAGAAGTCATCATGCTTCATGCTCTGCAAGCACACACAGTGTTTTCTGAGGAGGTGACTTAGGAGTGGCGGCAGGGGGACTTGAATCCGGGAGACATTCTGGGTGTGCTCTGTAGGGGTACCTTTAAAAGTACACCTGAAAGTTATCAATATGTGTTATGCACAGGATTAATATGTGCCTGCTAATTATTACCAAAAGGAGAAGGAATTACGGAAGATAAGAAACAGGTATAAAAGCAAATCTACTGACCTAGTGATTTCTGTCGTAGGCTTTTAATCATTCACTAAAGCAACTTCATGGTACTTTTTCAGTAGACATGCCTTAGCATATAGTTTTAACAACTGCACCAGGAGAAGAGCACCTTTGAGCGGAAGGCAGACGTGTCTGAAGTACAGGGAGCCGTTTTCTGTTGGAGCTGGTAGGGAACGGTAACTGCTGTAGTTTTGCCACAGCAACATCCCATCACAACAGATATCTTTGCTTTAGCTGAAGTGTTTACATTGCAGCTGAGCTCGGACCATTCTCTGGAAGTGCTGCCATTTGTCGGTGATGGCTTGTTCCCTCTCCACGCAGGGCAGTGAAAACTGGAGACTATCTTCATTTTCCCAAAGCCAGTAAACTGATGAGAACTGTGCAGGGTCTCATTTCAGTCTTTGGGTGGAGGCACGTCCAGACTTGGACGGCTTGCTGAACGTGATTTCAGCTGAGCTCCGCTTACTGCTGCAGTAAAACTTACCTGTGGCAAGCACGGGCAGCCTAGAGTGAAAAGCTGACCATGGTGTAGCAAGACCTGGTGCAACAAATTCGTGCGAGCTTCCAGGCTAAGAGCTGCCACCAGCTGTCATCCTGCCAAGGAAGACAATGGAGGCAGCAGCACCGCCAGTTGTTGCAGAGCACATCCCTGCTGGTGTGGCGGAGACTTGATTTTTGCTGCCTTTTCTTCCTGGCTTCTTTGCTGAAGCTACCGGTGAGATACCAGCTTATATTGCCTGCACCCCATCTGCCCACTCTCCCACCAAAAAGCCATTAACTATGTTTGAGTCCTGCCTAAAAGCAAGCAAGCAAACAAAAAAGTACTTGTTAAAATTCAAGAAATGTCACTGAAAGGATGAATATGAGTCCACTTTCAGAGACGTGTTTTAAAACCAGCCTTTCACACACCCTGGCCCGTGGCTGGCGATAGAACCTTGTCCCGTCAAACTGCTTCCTGTGCAATAGACTTTAGAATAAGATGATTTTGGGGAACATGCCCTGCAAAAAGCTGAAAACCCAAGCTGGAACTGCTGACATTACTAATTTCTGAAACAGACATGCAAGACTTCCTGAAGCTGTAATTATACAGGATAAAAAAAAAAGACTATTTAGCTAAAACAAACACAAAGAATGGTAGTTCCTCAAATGTGATGTACATGACATCTTTCTCTCCCTGGGACAGAGATGTAGCCGCTAGTTTTCTCCTCCCTGAGTTACATATTCAGCCCATTTCTTTGTTACCAGAGGGACTCATCATAGTTTTGCATCTGAACACATGAAGAAAAAGCCTTTAATGTCTCAGACATTATGGCTAGTTACCTCGTTTATTATAAAGAAGTGTATTTATGTCGGTGCCTCTGCGTTGGATTGAATCCATTGCTTTCTCCCTTGCAGTGCCAGGCAGGTGAGGCACCCTGCCGCCTTTCCCCCCGCATGCACCCCTCTTGCCTCCACGTACCGTGCACGACACACTTTCAAGCATCATTTCTTCAAGCATCACAGCTCAGGAAAAGTGACTCTTTGTCCTGCAGTTTCTGCTGCTACATCTCAGGCTAATTAGAGGTGGCACGGTAAAGCCCCGCTCCCCCAAAAATGAGTGCAGAAGGGACCTCAGACCCTACTCACAGGGACCAGCTCTGCAGAGCCTGCATCTTACACTCATGTTTTGTCATAGTCTGCCAGAGGCTAGAGAAGTTTGCTACAATTGTCCTGGTGATGAAATAAGATTTTTAGCCCGCAACAGGGTGAAATCCAGTACCAAGCTTAGAGCAAACTACTGAAAAGTAGGTAACTGAAGAAGAAACATCTCAAAGTGCTCTTTTTGAAACATCCACACTCAGAGGAAAAAAAAAAAGGCAATTTTTGCTGCAAGACTTGAGATATTCTTATTTGGTCCAGCCATAGCCTGACTAAACAGGTCTGACTAAACAGACTGGTTTATTACGTACTTTTTAGATGTCCCACAGAAGCTAATTGTACAAGTCTCTACAGTCGTGCACACCACAATTCTCTCACATATACCAGACAGTTGTACGGTCATAGAAACATGACCTTTGTTCCACATAAAGACACAGAAACTTAGTGTAAACGAGCATCTCCTTCAAGGCTTGCGTGACGGAAACGTGACATACAAGTGCTCTTTCTGAAAATTAACTTCCCTTCCCAGGAACTCCCAGGTCAATGACATCAGTTCTGGGTTACCCATTATCTCAGCCAAAACTTTGCAAATACTTCCTAGCACTAAGAAAGGTCCCATATATATGATGTCATCTGAGTATTCGTTTTCTGCTTGGAGCCACAGATGGGCTTCACAAATTCAGCTATTAGAGCAGTACAGATTTTGCCTTTACCTGCAGCTGTCACACACGCTAGCCGCTGATGCTTTTGGTAGCCTCACTGCTATCACAATGCCGGCTCTTTGCAAGCTTCCCAGTTCCTCCTTTAGTGGTTCCACAAAGGCTGGTGGAGCTCCAGTTTTGGTAAAGACAAGTGCTGGTCTAGGAGGATCTGCCTTAACCTCAGCTTGTCTTCCTGGCATGCCGCTGTACGCCATTGATGTCCTGCACAAGATGCACAGCAACTGCCTTTTCCCCCCCGAGATACCCCACACGGAATCATGATCCAGTCCCTGTCTTGCATTGTTCAGCTGTCCGACAGCACATGCAGACACAAAACACACAGAGAACCTAGTTCATGGATTTCTTCTCCGTTTCATGAGCTTGCCTTGAAACAGTTTTATAGAACATCACCAGCTCCTGGTCATGGTGGTCCAGCCAGTATAAAGTGGCCACTTATCCATGTTTATGTGGCTACATTGCCCGTGGCTTCGCACTGCAACTGGGATTGAATCGTTTTTCGATTTTGTGGCACAGCTGTGGGATACCTGACAGCCGTCATCCACAGAGCGTCAACAGTGAGAGCGCCCAAAATGCTCGGACCACGCTGTGTCCAGCCCGCCCCTCCTCGCAAAGCCCTTTGTCTCCACATGTCTCTCTTGCCTTAGCCCTGTCTTCCTCTTGGGCTGGAGCTCTGGCCACACCACACCACCTCAGATGAACAGCACCGCAAGTCATCTCGCACAGCCAGAGCCAAATCCCTGTTCGGGTGGCCATGGCGGTGGTGTTGAGGTACTCGGGGTGTATCGAGCATTACCACGCTCCCACCGGAGGAGACACGTCTTGCACACCCTGTGNGTCCAGCCAGTATAAAATGGCCACTTATCCATGTTTGTGTGGCTACATTGCCCGTGGCTTCGCACTGCAACTGGGATTGAATCGTTTTTCGATTTTGTGGCACAGCTGTGGGATACCTGACAGCCGTCATCCACAGAGCGTCAACAGTGAGAGCGCCCAAAATGCTCGGACCACGCTGTGTCCAGCCCGCCCCTCCTCGCAAAGCCCTTTGTCTCCACATGTCTCTCTTGCCTTAGCCCTGTCTTCCTCTTGGGCTGGAGCTCTGGCCACACCACACCACCTCAGATGAACAGCACCGCAAGTCATCTCGCACAGCCAGAGCCAAATCCCTGTTCGGGTGGCCATGGCGGTGGTGTTGAGGTACTCGGGGTGTATCGAGCATTACCACGCTCCCACCGGAGGAGACACGTCTTGCACACCCTGTGCGCTTACTGACATACTGGCTGTCAGTCTGACTGATGACACTTCGACTTCCCCAGAACCTTTAGGGGCGTTCATCATCTAGTGCAAAATCCACAATTTCTCTCTGAAAACAAGGATGAAAGGAGAAGGGAAAGCAAGCAAACTCCCGAGAGAGCTGATAGCAGGGGTGACACTGCTTAAAATAACTGCCTCAGCCTAGCACAGCACAGAGTGTCGTTCCCAGGTAGGTCAAGACCAGCAGTGGTGGAAATACAAGAGCTCATGGTGCCGGCTGCGTTGCTGTTCTTTTGTTCGTACAGAGCTCCGCGCTCTCGCGAAGAGCCAAGACTGCTGGTCTGGACGGCTGTACCCATCACACCACTACAGAAAGGATGAGCTCTTTTCTCCTCATTCCCCATGCAGCACATGCCACATCCACCTCTTTGCTTGGATGTTCACCCTGTCGCTTGACTTCAGAGCACCCCTGTTTTCCGGTTGCTCCATACGGCACTGAAGCCCATATTCCCATTGCGGTAAGTTTGTTTCTGGGACGGTGGGCTGCTTTCCAGTAACAGCGACATTCCCTTCCCACTCGCTCCCTACCAAACACATGCACACCCTTTTTTTTTTTTTTAAAGCCCCTTTTTTGAGNATGGAAAAGTATCTCATTTCTTTCAAATGTTAAACACGCATTAAAAGAGAGAACAGAGAAGGTGAGCTCAGAAAGGACGCGCCCCTTGTTGCAGTATCAGAATCCCCCACGCTGTCCAGCACCAAGCCTGTAGAAAGTGTGTCTGCGTCTTACTGCGAGTGCTGCAGGAAGGCGTACTGAGCGCAGCGCGATGGGTGCANGAACATTACTGCAAGGCTCCAAAAACTGCAGCCTCATCTAGAATTACAAGATTAAGAAAATACGACAGTTTCCCAGAAAATTTCAACACTGTCAATTCGTCATCACATTAACACACTATCTGGTCATGATTTTTCTGTTGTTCTCTGCAAAAACCCTTTCAGTGATAATTGCAAATCTTGCAATACTATTGCAACAGTTTTCCTCCCCTGCTCACCTTCCTGCTTAGGAAGAAAGACTGTCAGGCTTCACTTTTTTTTTTTTTTTTTTTTTTTTTTTTTTTNGCTGCTCCCAGCGTGGAAAGGTTCTTGGTTTTGTCCTGGCTTTAATCCGCCTGTCTTTAAGGGCTGTCTCACGTTTAAAAGGACATTCTGCCATCCCTGCAGCACCTCAGGTGCATGGGAGGAGAAACGCTGATTCCCGGGCCAGCCTCCCTCTGCGCTTCTTACCTGAAGACCATGGGGACATTGAGCAGCCCTTGGTGATGGCTCTATTCCCACCACACGTAGGCTGTGAATGCAGATCCTTTTGGTCACATAAAGCAGTAAGATTAGCACACTGCCCTTGGCCTGGCATCCGCATACCNCATAATAGAACTCATTTTCTTTCATATCGTAATCATCTCATTTAATCAGCTCTGAACCTCAAACTGGACTAGCAGCAGCTCTTGCACCTTCTGTTCCCTGAACCGTGGCTGACTACAGCCTACGCACATCACCCAACACAACATCCAAAACATATCCCAGCCTCCAGCAGATTCGCAATAACGCTCTGCTTTCAAGTAGAGACCTAGCACGCTCCTAGGAGCGTAATTCATGGGCACACACAGACATTCATGCACACCCACTTTTATAGGCAAAATAAAGAGAAGTGTAACAAAACCTACTAACTTTGCAGTCCTGAAGTTTAATGAATTTCATTTGCTTCTCCACATTTGCAATAAGCTGAATGTACATGTTGACAACTTTTTCCGAGACATCATCACCAACAAAAGCTGCTGTTTGTTCCCGTTCCATTTTGAAATCGAGGTTTCCCAGCCCTTGAACAGCAGGTGCAGATCTTCCCTGAGCGTGAACAGCAAGCCTGGGGCCCCGCTAATGCTGTACGTGTGTCACCAATATCCCCCTCGCCCCTCAGATCGCTCGGTTTGGTTTCCACCTGTCCGCGTGGCTTTTAATCGGACACGGTATTGCCCTATCGTTCGTTGTAAAAAGGTTCTTCCGTAACTCTGCAGTATCTATGTTACAGATTCACTCAGGGTAGTGGAAATGATGAATAACAAAGCTTTTCAGGCCCCTACTTACCCT